>JABFPM010005320.1:0-11422 GCA_022817325.1 Idris sp. 1 HC-2018 | reverse complement strand
AACTGTGATAAAATACAAAAATTGCCATGATGCCAGAATGGCCCTTGATTGCACTGCCCACGCCCAGTTTGATCGTTCTCTCTTTGAGAAGAGAGTTGTGCGAGTGCAGACAAAAAAAGTCATATGTCACTTGAATTATGTTCAGCTGACCGACAGCGTCTCTCTTGTTTGCACTTTTTCTTTCAACTCGATAAATAATTTCTTTTCTAACATTACTTAATTATCTTAAGACATCTGCATACAAAATTAGTTTCCTAGTTTATTATCAATAATAAATTCCAACTAAATTAAAAAAAAATTGTATTGTAATTTAATTTAAGGGACATTTTATTCAGGTGTGCTTCCAAGCACCTTAAAATCAGCCCTAATTTAACCTCCCTTTGAATGTCGACGGCATAATTAAACTTCAATGAATTCATTATACCATTATTGACAATTAATTCCAATTAATAATGAAGCTTAACACATTTTGTTCACGATTCATATGTACAAAGACAGGAAGCGGCAGGTACTGCCACTTGACGAAAAGAACTGGAAATGAAAGGGATATCCGTTATCTGCATAGCACTCAATAAAACCGAACGTATTTGGATGTTTTGAAGCGAACCAGGTCACTGCATCCGTTCAAACTCTCGGTGCATCTCTAACAAATTCTCTTTCTTTAAGCGGAAATTAGTTTTATAGCCCAAACTAGATACCCATGACTATTGCGTTTCAGATCAGCCTTTTTTCGATTCCCCTTTACAAATCACTTTCCCTGATTGACATTCAATATACCGAATGTGTGTCCCACACGATTGAATCAGGTATTATTATTATTATTGTATACGATCGCAGCGTGTTGGTTTCTCACAGACGTCTCAGCTTTGATTATCTTTGTCCATTCAACTATCGATCGTACGCAGACAAACTAGTAATATATGCGATTTCAAAGGTGCGCGTGGGATGAGACAACTGGCAGGTGAGTTGGACCTCAATTTTATATTGACTGTCTGCGGAAAATGACAATGACAATCTTTGTCCTTGAAAAAAATGCAGACCGGTTTAGATAAATTTTATTGGCACATTTTATTTTCATCTTGCAATGTAAAACTGGAGGAAAGAGAAATATATAGATATGCATATAATAAGATAAGGGAAAATGCGAGGAACAGTAAAAGGAAGTCAGTCAGACCTTCGAAATTTTCTCAGTTGCAGAAGCCCGGGGGTAAAACGTCCGCAACATCAAGTGTGGTCCAGCAGTCCGACAAACGTCCGCCCCACGCGACCTCAATTTATTCGACACCTCCCCTAGCCTAGAGCGCAACAAAAATCTGCTCTGAATCCTTCAAAACACGAAACACATCGCCAGGAATATAATCTACTCTCAAGAGAGTTATATATAAAAGAGTTATTATGATAATGAGCAGTGCAAGGCTAATTACCAGTCTTCAAACTGATATTTAAAACGTTATTCGTAATGAAGTTGGACGGAAAGGCAAATCGATATAACTTACATTCGTAGAATCCTGCTTTGCATTAAGACGTTTGGCCATTTGAAAGCTTGTAATTTTATAAGAGGTATCAAGACGTTTTGCGGTAGACTGAAGATTGCTTTCGTAGACTTAGATTAATGATTCATCAGCTATCACAATCAGTGATGAATGATCCTATAAATAAATTTCTATCAGCTTTTGTACGTGTATTCAAATACAAGTGTTTTGACTTGACGTTAAAAACCGTAAAATTTGCGACAACCAAACAATTAAGTGGATTTTAGTTGGCTCCAAAGTG
Source organism: Idris sp. 1 HC-2018 (assembly GCA_022817325.1). NCBI lineage: Eukaryota > Metazoa > Arthropoda > Insecta > Hymenoptera > Scelionidae > Idris > Idris sp. 1 HC-2018. The sequence goes on along the minus strand of JABFPM010005320.1, from coordinate 9,649 downwards.
GAATGTCTATTATCTTTTTACAGGACGGTGTCATCTAAGCAAGCATCCTTGGTATCTCTTTTTTGATTTGCAATTTTTTTAATTTGCTAAAGAATAAGGGGAAAACAAAATCCAGGAAGTCTGTGCAGGGCCCTTTCGTGGATCCGTCCAGGAGGACCTGCTAAAGTTTTGGGAACATGTGTGTGGGGACTGCTGCACGTGCTGGTGGTCTGTTCTAAGCTTGTCTAAACCAGTGCTGGGTTGCCGACAAAGGCGCTTAAGCTCGTCCTATTGTACGAGGCCTCAAGCATTGTCGCGTCTGGCGCACGTTTCAAAATTTATATAAACACAGAAACATGCGGATGAACGGGATTTTCTCAGACAGCAGCACACGCGTGCGGACTTGTTTTGAATTTTTCTGTAAAACCGAGATGAACTTGAGGTTTTCAACTGGCTCAGTGGCTGATTTATGTAGAGATTCTTTGGAAGGAGTCGCATTTACGAGGAAATATTGGCAGCGATTCGAATTTGGATTAGCTTTCATTTGTCGGCGTCTGAGATTTTCCAGGAACGGAAAAACAGATTTGCCATTCAACTCATTTTTTGAGAAAAGTGTGTCGGGTTTCAGCACAAAGCGATAACCGTTCTTCTTATTTTTTATTCGTCTTCGTTTTATTGCTTTCGATTATTATCTCTCGATCGATGATATTAAATTCAAAATAAATGCTTGTATTCTAATTATTTACGGTATATAAATAATGCTATTGGAAATTGACTCCAAAAGTGCTGTCTTTTATTTGTGAACAGTGTGTGTCAATAAAATTTGATCAACTATAACATTATTTTTGATATAATTTTGGGAAAAAATTGAATCAAAAATAATAATCTAAAGGTCCTTTGATCTAAAGAAATATAAAACGAATGCAGAAATATTTAAAAAAAAATGAAATTTTCATAAATAAAAACTCACTTTATAAGCGTTGAAATCAACGTTTTGATTAAAATGTAGAAACATGTGATTTAATTTTCCATTTTATTAAATGATGAATAAAACCTTAAAATTTATAATGGTCCAATAAGCGTTAATTTACCTATACAAATTGCCACGTAAATTTCTCAAATGCAATATTTATATTATTTATTAATAAAACAAAATTAACAAAATCAAATAATAATGTACATGTTTAACAGATAATAAATGAACGAAAATTTGGTTCATAAATAAAATTATCCTTGAAATCGTACTATATAGTTTCTTTTACTTGTATATTAAATAATTAAATAATAATTAGCTTTATTTCCTGAAACCATAATTTTGAATGAGCCTCTGAGCTGCACATGACATCTGACAACACAATTTTTTTGTAATTATTTATTCAAACGATCCCCCGAGGCAGTGATTACAATTAAACACTGTAGCCAAGGTCTGAAGTCTACGTCCACCTAAGCTTCTCATGCTGGACCATTTATTAACATGTCTATTAAAGCAAGCTCTTGAACTGCTGTTTAAAATCGCAAACCCCACTGTTCCTTTTTCGAGAGATACGCTCGAAAAATCAAAACTAGTCTGGAAGCGTGCCATCTTGGGAGGTCGCGAATCGGCTGCATCGGGGACGCTGCCCGGCCTAAATATGTTATTAGTTCGGTCGTATAACTGCTTCATTTCGTGGTGGATGGCCCGAAGGCGATCATCTGCTCTTCGCGAACAACGAAGTTTCGCGCATAGGCGAAGCAACGCTGCGCTACCATTGGCCCTCCCAGAAGTTTCGAGCAGGGAGGCCTAGATTGTTTAATCGTACCCCCCTTCCTAATCAATGTCCTGCCACCCTGTAATTTCGTCAAAATTGCACGGGACCTATCCAGTGGGACAGTCGTTCACCAAACCGAACGTAAAAAAATCGGTGGATCTTAATCCACTGACCTCCTATCCCAATCTTAGCCCGGTTAATTTCGTAGGAAATTAGAGTAAACGGCTTCCACAACTTTTATTCGGACATTCTTCTCGCAATAAGTCCTGCAAACCGCTTATTTTCTATGTCAGGAACGTTTTTTTAACTCGCTACGAAATATCTCTTTCACGGATTTGTTTTGAAAAAAAAGAATACAAAAGAGAATCGAACAAAGAAAAAACTTTCGATATAAATGTCTTAATAAGCGAGCTCCCTTTCTTGCCAGCAATAATTAGGACTTCTTTGGGAGACATTTTAATACACGATACTACCTAATTTTATTTTGAACAAAAAATTTGCAAAAAAATAATACGTGTGGATCAAATTAAAAGTTCTATTCTGGAAATCGTTTTCTATTATTTTCATCTTTTGACTAAATTTTGTTCCATATTCCAGTGAGTGTATAAACTCTTGATAAAATTTATTATTGAGATTTAAGCACTTTTTCTAGGAAACACTATGACTTTGTGGGCCTGACTGACCATCAAAATTGGATTCTTGTCGATCCCAGCCAGGGATACCATTATTATTATTATCTAAAACAGCTTGCCAAGTGTTTTCACTTGAGTATAATAACTTCCTCAACATGTAAATAACTGGAAGTGGCACGAAAGTCTACGCTGTAGGTCTGTTCTAGACTAGGAGGGTCAATTTTGGTTCGGCCAAAGCTTAAGAGCGAACATTTTGTTCGAAAACAGCTCTGGGGGCCCTTTCGAGTTGTAAAAGTGACGCCACCGAATGCGGTTTTACAATTACCAAATGATCTCACGTCTCAAAATGTATACTTTTATCAATAAATTTACGGAACATCGAACTACTTTCATTTTTATTTATAACTGATAAGCATGGAATGCTGCTTCCAAGTGTCAGGATGCGGGATAAAAATTTAATGTCCATTAATTAATGTTTAAGAGTTATAATGTGACGCAAGAGATACACACTGAGGAATTTGGTTAGCCGAGTTTAAAGCATCATTTCAAAATGTGGTTTTGTAAGTTACAGTGGATGCAACATAGTTCGAGGATAAATGATGTTTAAAGATTAATTTCCATAAAAGAGATATTAATTATTTAATGTCTGAAATTGATTTTTAATTTGTTAGAATCAACGAATTTTTAATTTTTTGACAAACTTCAGCATTTTTGTACATAAATAGGGAAATATTTTACAATTAACCTAAATTCAGTTTGATCATAGTTAATATTCAACTTTCGAAGTTAAAAATTTCGTGTATCCATGACAGTTGAAAATTAATGACCATATTACAACACCTTTATTTTTATGCAACGACACTTCAAACAAGTCATGTGTGTATAATTTACAACGACAGAATTTTTTTAATATGTATGTGTACTATATACTTATAGATCTCGCGAGATTAATCCAGTATGTAATCCCCGTTTTGTCAGCTCAACTACTCATTACGGCAATTATATAAGTTATTAATACTTATTAAGCCCACGATAAACTTTATTTTTGTGAAAATAATTACAATGACAATTGTAACATTGTTGTACATTATGCAACAGTTTTTTGTTATATCCGAAAATATTATAAATAAATCTGTATTTGATAGAAAAAAAAAATTCTCAGTCTACCTAGATAATTACTTACAATACTATTAATTTTTTCTATTTAAATTCTACAAATTTATTAAAACCATATAAAAAAGTTTTAAGAATATTTTCGCTGTTAGCACTTCAACCAAACACATCTAATCTTTCTATATGAAATAATAAAAAGAAATCAAAATGTACTAAAAACATATTCAGTAATATGAACTTGATGTCACATCTCAAACGAAAAGATACTGTTTCAAAGAATATTACACATTCGAAATACGTAGTGGATACAGTTCTGAAAAGTAGATATGGGTCAATTTCTGTTCTGAACAGACGTTTTTAAATTTCACAACAAAAATGTATTGCTCGATATATTATCTAAATTCAAATATTTTTGAAATAAAATAAATATTAACTCGCAATCAAATTTAAACAATTTAAAATGACAAACATTTTCTCATGAGTTGCACATTTGTAAACGTACTTGATTTATTATAACAACTGACCACAAAGAATCCGCAAGTTTAAATTCAGAAAGAGATTTTGGTCCCTTTCAAAACGACAGAAATCCTTCAGGTATAACTTTAAGCAAAATAGGAACAGAAGCATTATTGACACAAATGTTTAAAGATTGCATCCTTCAACCAAGATTTACATCTGAGCCGGAAGAAAACAAAAATTCCAAAGAAAAAAAAAGAATGAGAGTGTTGAATCGTGTGTCTGCACTTAAATCGACAGAATTTTCACTACGTAGTATAGCACTATGTATATTATACATATAGGTGTAGAAGGATCATTCAGCCTGAGGATGTGCAATGTTTCGAATGGCAAATTCTTTTACCTTGCACCACAATGCTATTTATTTCTGCAATCATCGTGGGCATGTCGTTCTGCGGACCGAACGAAAAAACAAGAAAAATGTTTGCTCACTTAATTGCCCGACCACCAAGATGCGCCGACAAGCGGAAACAATGAATGAACACATAATGAAAACTATTCGATACGCACAAAAACCATGACCACGGCCGATTATCGACCGGGCATAATATGCAAAAATAATGTCGATTAATACATCGGCTGACGTTATTAAAAAGAGATTAGGTTTTGCAGTTTGAAATTAACTCTTCAGTTATTTATTGCCACGTTTTCTTTTTGCACAATGAAAATTATTATATGCTTTTTGTCTGGCACTTTTATTTCAATCTGATGTCTATATAATATAGTGCCAACTTATTTTATGTATTAGCATCTTTTTTCAAAATAAATTATTATCTTTTAAACTTTTAAAAAATATTTCCATCAAAAAAGGTATTAAATTTGTAATAGAAAATTAATTTGAAGCTTTTGTTCTTGCTCGCATTCAGAGACTTGTGTTTTAGCTATATATTGAGGTTGGACATTAATTTTTTGTGCAAAGACTGATAAGTGTTGCGGTGAGAAGAAGCTAGACCGGTTCATTCTCTAGTCTAATACATATAATGTGGCGACGTCCTTTCACTATTGGAGACAGACAAATGGATGAGACGACTCTTATATACCTGACATAACACAGATCCACACATTAAGCATTATCTTTTTCAAATAGTTAACAGCCCCATAACTAACCTTAATTGCTTAATATCTGTTTTGCTTCTACGTTAATGACTTATTCTGGTCACTTATTATTGTATTAAGGAGAGGTGCGATCAAAAAATGCGGTAAAATCGAAAAAAAGTGAATTTTATTTTTATTGCAATTTTGGATACTTTGAATCTTCTACTATAATGTAGTGGAAGTCAAATTTCGATATACACATTATAAAAAATGTTTTTTAACAATTTGTTAAGTAGAGCGCAGCATCTATTCTGTTGTGCTTGGGTATGAGTTATAATTGCATCATAAATTAAATGAACATAAGCGGGCTAAATTAGCTGCTGAAAAAGCTAAAGTAGCCAAAGAAGGTCCTAGTTATAACCCGGGCTTCGCAGATTAAAATATTATGTTTGTACATAGTGATTAGATATGAAATGACTGAATAAACGTTGCCAAACTTTAAACGCGATTATCTCGTAATTTAATTTTCGGTGTATTTTTGTACATAACTTAATTTTTCTCATTCAATTTTCAACCCATTTATCGATTTATCCGTAAGACGAATTTTTTATTAATTGTTTAAACAAAAATTATGTTAGTTTGAATATGAAAAATATGCCAAAATAGTACCAAAATAATCTATTTTGTGCACCTGCGCGTCCAAACAAGCATAACTTTTTACCAAGTCGATAAATCAATAATTCGTCTAACAGAAAGTTTTATTATGCTATCAAGAATAACAGTGCCAACTTTTAAGTGAATCGGATAAAAATTGACTGAGAAAAACATTGTCAAAGTTATCCTATTTTCAACCCTTATCGTTGAAAAAAAGGGAGTAGGTCATATTTTTGTGGCGGTTTCAACTGATTTTCTTATTCAGCCCATTGACATCTACAAAATATTAAAATTAAAAAACTGTGGTATTTTATTAAAAATTGTGGATTTTAGCCGTTTTGGTCGCACCTCTACTTAAATAAATTATCTAGATATCTACAGAATAATAATCTGCAGATATTAGATATAAAAACCAATAATAAAAAAAAGGAAGGGCTTCAGAGGATTGCTTAAGTCTACAGTCCTTGAACTTTTTTTTGCAAATGTATTTGACATAAATTAAAATAAAAAAATATAATAATTATAATCTGATGACTATATTTTTAAAGATTCCAGAAATGGAAGATAAAATTACATTAATTTCAAATATTTTAAAAGATGTTATATGGGCAAATCTCTAGAATTTTTAACCTACCTGTCGCTTGCATTTCACTTCAATTTTGTGTATTATTAAATTGAAAATTTTAGATTTTATGGTTTGCAAATTTCAAGTTATTATAGTTTTATACTTTGTAAGTATTTATAAGTTTATAAGAATTATATTTTAAACATATTTCACAATCCCGAGTCCGAATTTTTCGTTTTTGACATGTCTCTTCAGGTTGTGCAGAAACATTTTCTTGTTTAATTTATAAGCAAAGAGTTAAACTGCAATTAAGAAATTATTAAACATTACTTTTAACTTTAACAAATACAATAAGCACAATTCAAATGATGCATATTTAATAAGCTAAAATAAATTATCAAAATCTGTCGCTGAGTTTTGATATCGAAAACGTAATATATATTGGAATTGAAAATATTTATTTTAAAAAAATATTTTAATACTTCTGGATGAACTGCACAGTATCTTGATGTAATAAAATATATGTGCGTGCAATAAAATCTAATTATATATTAAAAACTACTTAAATAATTGAAAGACCGTTTCAAAATATTATGTCTTTGACATTAAAACAGAAAAGCTGTCAAAAACATAATATTTACCTATGTTTTTACAATTAAATATTATTTTAAAGTTAAGCGCATGTAATTTATCACTGTTCGACTTTATATGAATGTTAATAAATTATCATGCTAAAGCTTTATTTTTGTTTTAAATTTGGCAAGTTGAAAGTTAAAAGTTTTAGAGAATTGCCCATATGATGTAGATTTTTTGTCTGTAATATAATTGTATTAAAACTAAATTATTATTTTAATAATCAATGCTTCAACATAATTCTCTCAGTGTAATATTATATTTTTCAAGTAATATTTGCAAAATGATATGAGTAAATATGAGCTTACCAGTCCTTTTGTTTTTATAGATAAAAAACTTGTATAATATATAAAGTCCACTATAAAAAGTACTAGTTCAAAATCATAAGTTTAGTTTAATTTTTGTAAACACTTTTATTAAAAGCTAAATAAAAAAAACAAAGTTTAAGAAATATTGATATTCTATTTAAATAAAAGTGTCCCAGTTTAATCATTCAACGTAGCAGTACTATTTTAAAATTGTTTTTGTATTTTATTTTTATTTTTCACAGGAATTGAATGTGTAACACAATGAACAAGCAAAAACTACTTTTGACATACATTTTAAAGAGTTAAAGTTAATTTTGTTTATTTTGCACACGAATTATTTCTAATTCATTTATTCGTTTTATATGGGTAATAATATTTTTATATATGAAATTATAATTAACTGTGATCAAATTACAGTATATTAGTTGAAATGTCATAAATTATAGTTGAAAAAACAGTATTTTATCATTTTTGTGTGTGATGTGCATAAAATGATTCTATAAATGCATAAATTAAACTTAACGATATGTTATCGATATTAAACCGAAGATAAACTAAATATCTTTATCTCTTAATTTAACGCGATTGAGTCTATGAAGAATATAATAAAAGAACTACACTCTGCTTGTTTACTATTAACAATTGGCCCAGCAAAAAGTCTTCTTCTTCAAACCTCCAGTTAAGTCAGTATTTTTATAAGCAATTTACTTTTTTAAAACCAAAATGAAGTTCTCCAGCCAAATGGCCATCTTTTTATACATAGTTGTAACTGTTAATGGGTTTGCAATAGACAAAAATACGGATTATAAAAGTGAATAAAATTACTATTTTCAAGTAAATTAAAATGTGATTTTCAAGTAATTTACAAACATTAAATAATAATTGCTTCCACAGAGAAAATAGTTTGTTATATTGGAGGTTGGGCAGTGAATCGACACGGAAATGGGAAGTTCGAAATATCCTCTGTTGATTCAAATCTCTGCACTCATATAATTTACTCTTTTGCTGTAATGAGTCCTGACGGTGTTATTGTGCCGCATGATCCAACGTATGATTTAGCTGATAATGGCGGATATGCAACAACTCTGAAATTGAAGGAAAAAAATCCAGAACTAAAGATCATGATTGCCATGGGAGGCTGGAATGATGGATCTTGGAAATACTCTCAGTAAGTTAATTATCATTGTTATTTACGAAAAAACAAAATATACTGGTAATTATATTTATTAAATAAATGATATTTACAGAGCAGTAACAACTTCAAAATCCAGGCAAAAATTTGCAAACAGTATCATCAATTTTTTGCAAGAGTACAAGTTTGATGGCTTCGATTTAGACTGGGAGTATCCTAGTCAAAGAGATGGTGCTCCTGCAGACAAAAGAAATTTAATTTTTTTTTTGCAGATACTCAAGGAAAAGCTTTCCGAAAAAGGATTGATTTTATCTATAGCAGTAGCAGCAGTTCAGTGGTCGGCTGATCTGTCTTATAATATCAAAGAGTTAGCCAAAAATGTTGATTTTATTAACTTAATGACTTATGACTTACACGGATCTTGGGAACAAGTTGTGGGTATCAACGCTCCTCTGTATGATAAAAGATCAACTGCAAATATCGTAAGATTTCTTTTTTATTTATTTTAGAAAACCTATATCGATTACATGTATAATTTTTTTTCACTTCACCTAGGATTCTGCAGTTCAATACTGGTTGCACCAGGGAGCACCTTCAGAAAAATTGGTTTTAGGTGTACCATTTTATGGTAGAACTTTCACACTAAGTAACCCAAGATTAACTGCAGTGGGATCCCCACATCTAGGTCCGGGAAAAAAAGGCCCTTACACTGGTGAACTAGGCTTTTGGTCTTATATGGAAATTTGTGAGATGTTCCAGAAAGAAAAGTGGACCCAAAAATTCGAAGAGACTCAGATGGTACCTTATGCTTACAGAAAAGATCAATGGGTCGGATACGATAATGCTCAGTGAGTGAATTATGCAAAATAAAATGAAATTTTTGTAATATTCATGATGGTCTTCTTATCGCTTCCCTTTAAAAATTTAAAATTTAATAACTTTGGCATTTTACATGGAAGCAACGAAACTGAATACTAAAATGTTAAATGCAAACAATTCATTTCATCTGTTTTTTATAATTATGTAGTAAAACTAAATTCTTTTACATGTGACACTGCAATCAAATACAGTTTTAAGGGGGAACAACACGGTGAAATGAAAAAAAAATCGTTTTTTTTTGCATTTTCTTAAAGTAAATAATGTGTAGAATAAAGTGTTCAAATATTATGCTGAAATTCGCAATATTAACAAAGTTAGAGCGGACTTGATACTGTGAAAATTATGAGAATAATCACTCTACTCTTAAAGCCGCACGTTTGCCTGAAGAGACATCGGAAGTAGATGCGTCGAATAAAAACTCAAAAAAACGACGAAAATCATCCAGACAGTCAAAT
>JABFPM010005319.1:0-11423 GCA_022817325.1 Idris sp. 1 HC-2018 | reverse complement strand
CATTTTATTATTTATTTTAAATTTATTAGACAAGTTTAAATTATTATTTATCTTATATTTGTATAATTTCTTTAAATTTATTCCATACATTTAGTATTGTAAAAATAATACTTATGGAAATGCAATTGTTTATCAAGTTTAGCAACATTTTCAGTAAATTTTCATTTCTTAAATAACAAATCGAAGTTTTACTTTCTACACAAATTTTGTGATGAAAGTTCAATCTTTTTTTAAATTAAAATCCGCGAATTGCTTGATTAATAGATAATTGCAAATTGTTCATTCGAAACTCATTTATTTTGATTTAAATTGATTATTTGTTGGCTGATTGAATTCCAGCATTAGTTCAACTAATTGTGTTGTTCACTTTATTAGAAAAAATTCTTGTTTCGTATCATTATTTGTGACAAAATAATTTGATATTTATGTCAATGTCACATCCTATGGAAACATTTTATTATTTATTTTAAATTTATTAGACAAGTTTAAATTATTATTTATCTTATATTTGTATAATTTCTTTAAATTTATTCCATACATTTAGTATTGTAAAAATAATACTTATGGAAATGCAATTAATTATTAATATGCAATTTTTTAACTTTATAAAATTCTTTTAGTCGTGAAAGAGTTTGCAGCATCGAGTTTATAATTTACAAATTGCACTATTTTATTTTTTTATAAACTTAGTTTTTATATTTATAATTGATGAAAATTGCAACAAATGTTAACAAATATTCGATTTAAATACCATATTTGTTATTGACGCAACGTTATAAATTATGTCTATATTGAGACTTAGTACGGTTGTTACTAAATTTCAAAGTTGTTTAACGATGTTAATAATAACTTAACAAATTATAGACATTTAAGGAATCAAAAGAAGTATTGTTTTGGAAATGCACACTATGATTATGCATAGATAATAATGTTAAAATATTACTTATTAGGTGTATGTTTTCGAAAGAATCCAATTTTTTTTGTCAATATTTCAAGTCATATTTTTAATTAAAACTTAAAATATGTTTAGTCGGTATTTAGTTAACAATTTATAAATCTAATTAATTAAATAAGCATAAAAATATGTTTACTCTCTTGCACACAATTAAAACATATTTTCTGATGTCGATTAATTAATTACACAATTTATCATTTAAATTAAGAATAAAGTGTATCAAGTTACGTTAAATCAACTTTACTGACTACATTCTATTCCTATCACGTGCTCAGAATTTATATTATTACTTTCTTTATGTAACTTTGTACCAGTTTTTTTATTGAGAATAATTGAAACGAACCGATTTTTAACGAAAAATTGTTATAAAAAAACTTCACACTCGTTTTTATTAGAACAGGTTCAAGTTCATTTATTTGACCATCAGTTAATAGATTTTAATTTACAGTGTAAATAAGACGATTATAACAATTTAATTTTTAACAAAGTAATTTGTTACTCTTTTATAATTAATATAATTGTTTTTAAATACAATTATAAGAACAGAATAAAATTAATAAGATAAATATATGAAATTTTACTACTCGCTCTATATCGCACATTTAAACCTTTCCAACTTTAAGTAAAACTATCTTTTATACTAATAAGACGAAATTATCGATACTTCGTAATACATATTTCAGTGACATCTCTGTCAATTTTTAACAATTTCCCAAGAAAACGATATTTCGCTAGTCCTACCTTAATAAATTCGTTTTCGATTTATTCATGAATTAAATTACTTTCAATTTTTCTTCATTTTAAAGAAAAATTATTTTAACACTTTATTATTAATTTTTTATTATAATTATTTTAAATTTTTTAAAACAATATAATTCTTGATGGTTAATTTAATAATATGATTTTTTTTTGTTTATTAGAATTAACTTCCTGTTAGTAGGATGAAAACAACAACAAATTTAAGAACACCTTTCAAAGTGTTAAGAAGTTAAAGAACTAAGAAACAAGAAGAAAAAAAACGTGGGATTAAACCGACCTGTGTGACATCCTTACAAATAAAGAAAAGTAAACTTAGCTGTTATAAAAAAAGGCTTGAAAAAAATGCAAATTGTTTCTAAAATTGTCTAATTTACTTGTAGCATGTTTTTAACTAAGCTTTAGAAATTTGGAAGAATCTATTTTGAGGTCAAAAAGTGAAACCCCAGACAATTTAGGTATCAGAAATTTTAAAAGGGACGCCTAGTGAACCATAATTAACAAAATGCATGGGTTATTAAAAGAAGTTTTTATAAAAACTTTACTTTTAATATGATATAAAGTTTTTGAGGTCACTGATCACGAATTTAATGTCAAAAGTAAGTTGTGAATGTTGACAGCTGCCATTTAAGATGTCAAAATTAATTGATATTAATTGTTTCGAGAAACTATTTTACTAGTTTTATTTAAAACTTCGTGTATAAATGTTAACTTTTTATATGATTTTTTGTGTTGCTGATTGCGAATTTCAGATTAAAATTAGGCTTTGATATTTAACAACATTCAATATCCAAATATTAATTTTGACATGAAATTTGCAATCAACGACCCCATAAATCATATAAAAAATAACATTTTTTAATAAAAAAAAAAAGTTATTTATAAATATTGTAATTATAAAAACAATATGATAATTTACAAGGGTTTAGTACACTGATATTTTCACTAAAGTTTTAAGTTTTATTATTGAAATTTGTGTTATTATTTGTTCAAAAGTAACTTACCATCCCTCCATCTGGGAACAGAGATGAACATTTTATTCTTCCAAATTTCAATTCCAACAGGCAAAGCATTTTCAGGAATGTATTCTTTTTTGGCAATAGCTTCTTGTCTACTTGCTTCGTCAGGGTATGCCCAATCCAAAACCCGCCATGCAAATCGTTCAAGCAGAGGCGCTTGTCCGAAATGTGATCCAAAAATTTTTACTCCATTACTATTATTCACTAATACCAAAGCGAAGATAAATAAGATCAAATGTGATGATAGGCTGGTAGATTTTCTTTGGTATTTAACCATGATTCAAAATACTGTTCAAACAAAAATGTTTAATTACTTATTAAAACAGTTAGTTTAATTTGAACTATTATTTAATTAATATTTACATTTTAGAAATATTAGAATGTTTTTTGCGAAATATTGAAGCGAAGCCTTAAAAAATTAACAGAAAATAAACAACGTTTTAAAAAAACTTTATTAGTTACTGAATTTATTATTGATTATTAGGTATTAATTATTCAATCAATTTTATTTTGTATAATGAAAGATTATTCAATACAGAGCCGGCGCAAGCTTTCTGGGTTATATGCAAAATTGTCGATGAGAAAGTTTATTTTGTAATTTTTTTTATTTTACAGTTTTTTGAAAATAATTTTTTAATAATTGAACAATCAATTCTCGCCATTTCTCGAAAATTGCGTGGTTCCATGTTTCTTGTGCGAAATGTTGCAACATTATGAAATATCTTATTTTTTATAATATTAAAACTTTTTATAAATTATGGTAATTTATAATTCACCACATTACATCATTCGGTGCTAGAAGCTTTTTATAATAGCGTAACTTTTTTAAAAATCATGACAGTAACATGTTCATTTTTATATTAATTAGAATTGTACAGCTTCTGAAAATGCGGCAAATGTATCAGTCAAACTTCTAGTTTGCAAAAAAACAAAAAAAAAACCTAATTAATTTAAAAATTTGCAATCATTTGACAAAAATCAAAAAGCGGAGGGTTGAATAAACGATGATCAATCTAAATGTAAGTTTAACATGTCTAAATTTTGATGAAGTTTTGTTTTTTTTTTTGACAAATAAACATTTTGAGTCTCGTATAAGCATATTAAAATGTGTTGATAAATTACATGAATACGTTGAGTATCAGTATATTGAGTAACATTTTTTAAACAAAATTTTTAATAGTCCTTTCCTATGTCACTAAAATTTTCTCGGCCTAAATACGTGGTTGCGCCGGTCATGATTTAAATAGTTAATACTCATACATTTTTATAGAATTGTTAGTAAAATCATTAGACACGTTTGATCTAATATGTACGGTGTATGTTAATGCAGTATTAATTATATTTATGTAAGAAGTTATTACACTATTAAAATTGTAAAACAATAAATTAAACTCATTAGACTCTACTAAAACAATATTTATTTTTTCATTTGGCTTTTTTTATTGATTTAACTTTCTTTTTGTTATTTTTTTAACTGAATTTTTAAAATGTACAAGATTTTCTATTTTGAAAAATTTGGACCACTGGATTCCTAATAATTTCAATTAATTTTTAAGACCATGCAATTTTTCACTATTCACTTCCGAACATGAAAACTGGGTAAATAAGTCACAAGTAATCACAAGCACTTGTGAGTACGAAGCACAACATTGAATTTTTTTTTTTTATTCTTTAGGCAAATTTTATAATTATAAGTTTGATGGCACAAAAACAATTAATTACTTTGCAGAATCAAGATTGTAAAGATCAGTAAGATTTGTTGATTTGTATAAAAAAATTTGGCACTTTGTGCCGACTTGGCGGCTGTTGCGGTTTGAATGAAAACTGCAGTTACTCTGCAAATTGACGGTGATATATATACACATGATCTTGTTTGAGCCCCACATTGTGTCCATTTAAAAGCGTTATAGGAAATGCGTTCATAAACAAAGTACACGTGCTATCAACTTTTTTAATTACTATCCAATTAGGTATTTGTTAATAAAGTTTGGAAATTTGGAGAAAAAGTTTATTACAATTTCTTGAATTTAGATGTTCATTTCCAATTTTTTACACAAAAAATAAATTTATAATTACGTTACGTTGTGCGACAAAAATTTTCAACTTTATTTTACTTGATAATTCAAGTTTCGAAATAAGAATTTTCTTTTAGTTTTGTTTTTCTTTTTCTTAAATTTTGTTAGTAAAATAAAATTTAAGAAGAAAATAATAAGAAGAAAAAAATAATAAATGAAGTTACTACTGTTTAAATATATATTATATTCCCAAAGTAATATAGAACAATTTTTTAAACCTTTTACTGTAATATTTTATGTGCTATATTCTTAGAAATTACTTTTGTTTCAAAAACTATAATATAAATAGAGGATGTCAGATGTGATTAGAAGATAACGTACAAGATTATCCAAGAGTAAATAAATTATTCCTAATAGTTAACTAATAACTTTTTACGAAGAAAGTGTTTATAGTTTAATACACACCACTTGATTAATTAAATGTATTCCTTACTGCTGCAGATATTTATTATTTCTAACAAGTTGCATATAAAATATTGCAGTTCAAACTTAAAGCATTGCATAAAGCGTGTTCCACTTTATATCACAAGTAATGTTTGTCATAAAATTATTTAGATACTTAAATAGTGAGTTGTGGGAACAGAGTATTGCGGCATTTTCGATAATTTTCATTATATTAAAAAACAAAAAATAATTTATTAAGATTACAAAATTGTTGGAAACAAAGATAATAAGTTATAATAATATTCATGAAGTGAATGAAATTATTGCGAATTTCTTTTCATTTAATTGTTAAAAAGAAAATTAAAATTATTTAATTAAGACCTTGAAATATTTCGTTTTTGAAACTGTTATACTCATCAGTGTGGCTCTCAGTTTTCGAGCCACAGAAACTTACTTTCAAGATATCTGAACATAATTCAGTTTTATATTGTAAATTCCTCATATTATATAGTCGTAAATTTATATTGTAAAAACTTAAAAACAATTTTTTTTAATTTATAATATTTTATGATAACGACATTTATCAATTCCCTGCAATTTAAAAATAAAAAGAGGCCAATCCAGTGGATAGTTTTTGTTTAATCACTCCCCAATCAATGGAAATAAATGTAATTTATAATAAAGTTACAAAACAAATTCCTAAAAACCATCGATCTTTCGGGTTGTTACATACAATGGTACCCTTAAGGAAATTCGGTCTCAGCAAATATTACATTTATTTAACAAAATATTTCAAAATAATTTTTCTACTTTATAATCTTTGAAAAGGTCAAATATATCGATTGATTAATTTAAAATTATTTGTATAATAAATAAATATAATAATATTTTAATATTTGTTTTTATCTCATGGAAAATTTTCTGTTTAAAAATATTCTACACCAAAAATACTTTTAATACAAAATATTCTCTAAAAAAGGAATTTGTTATAATTCTGGTTTTCAGAGGCAATGTAAGATTTTTTTTTATTCATTTTCATTAAGACATTGTTAACTTACAATTGACAATTATAGAAATACGTAGCGTATGTTAAGAATAATTGTTTACAAATAAAACTTTTTTTAAGCATCTCTATTCATGCATGGTACTTGTGGAATTTGTCATCTTAACTATTTGCTAAAGTAAAAGCAGATTATACAGATTTTTTTTCATTTAGAATGAAAATTAACACGATGATATGGTTTATTATCATCGATTTATGGAGTTTTCTGCTATTACAATTTGTTTGGCGAATATTTTCACCTTCCTGAAACGCATACCGTACGTTTCTTAAGCAGTTATAGAAATGGAATCGTGTATACTTATAGGTACCAGTACTGTTTTTTTTATATTCTTTTTTTCAATTGACTTACACAAAAATGAGTAAAAACGAGTTACGCTTTGAATCGTTGAGCACAATATTATAAAAAAACTTGTTAAAATCATATAACATTTAGTCCTTCGTTAAGTTCCTATGATCTTTCATGTTAGTTGAAATAATATTTTAAAGTTTACTATAGTCTTACACGTATCACCATTTACATACAGGTTTTTTGCACAATTATAGTATTAACTTAACTAAATGTTTTGATAAATGTGATATAGTTATTTTTTCATTTATTGGTTCAATGGTATTTATTGCAAATTTCAATTTAAAGAGTTGGCATAAAACATTTTTAAATTATACCGTGATTACACAATCGGAAGACGATTTATAAAATATGTATAACGAATGTCTATAATTATTGTAGTATTATGAGATAGGATAATTAAAAGGGAAAAGAATCGTTCTTTCATCAATTATCATTTTTTAACTATAACTCAAGCATACAATGTGATGACTGAAGTGTCAGTTATCAAGCATTTCTAGGAATTATAACACATTTATTCATTTTTACAGCATTAATGACAAAAATAGAATGCATTCGCGTGAAATGTAATATATAATTTGCACTTACATGGATCTTTGAACGAAAGTTCACAAAGAAATCACTCGATATGATGCGATGAATCCTGTTTCCTTAACTCGACAGTCCAATTAAACTTTTTTTTTCCAGTCTTTAATTTTAGCATCTTTGATTACGTAATATACATTTGTGAAAATATACGATAAATATAGATAAAAAAATGTTCCCAAAACATGTTAATAACTGATGATAGCGTCATCTAACGTTAACATTTTTATTAAAAATATTATATTAAATAAGATAAATAATGTTAAACATTATAAGCAGTTTTTTATTTTACCGAAAATAGTTGATAAGTTCATTGAATTTAAATTTGAGAAAAATACCAAAAGCTATTTCTAATAAAAATTGAACATGTTTTTTTAAGTAAAAAAAAAATTATGCCTAAAGTAAAGCGAGTACGCTACTTTTATTTGTCAAAGTACATATCTGCTACCTGTGAGAACAGGCGCGTTTTGATGAAATTTTAAATCATCAAAATTCAAAAATTGATTTAGAAGTAGAAAATGCTTTGATATTTTCATTAAAAACCATTTTTTTGTTTTTTGTGACTTATGAAAGTTTTGAGAAAAATGTAAATATCTGAAAACATCATAAACAACTATTTTTTAGCTTGTTATGAAATTCAGATATGTGCAATGAATTTTCCATCAATTTGAAAATTTCACCCATTCAATAAAAAGTTCATGAAATTTTGTCTAATATCGGAATTCCATCAAATTACCATCAAATTTTTTTCGTTCGGGTAAGTGCCAAGTACCGTAGATGCGGGATCATTTTCGTGTTTTCACATAAAGTAATAATTGTAACTAAGTTTATAGCATTTCTCGAGGCTTCGTGCATTATAAATGGTGTGAATTTTCGATACGAAATCAGTTCTCGCATCTTAAATCTAATTCCATCAACTTGTATGTAATTTGTAAATAATATTCAATAATAAAGTAGAAAATGAGTACAAATTCTATGGTCTGAAGCTTATGTTTAGAGCACTCTGAAGATAAGACTTATTAGCAAATTCCAGGTTCCACCCCCACTTCTATCAAATCATAATACATTATAATTTCATTATCTGATGTAAACTGAGTTCAAAATGAAAGTAATCAGTGAAAATTCAAAAGTACTCATTTCCGAAAACAGTAAAGCAATTTACAATATAATTATTGTAATACCTAATAAAAATGTTGTTTTAATTATAAGATATTCTGATTGTTACAAAGATTTGTGATAGTTGAACAATAAATGCTAACTTCGCAAATTATCAAATTGTGTTGATTTAACTTGTGAAGCTAAATGCCACAATTTATTGATTCACACATTCCTCGAGAATTGATAAATTTGAAATTGAAAAGCTTGAGGGCCAATAGGACAAATACTTGTAAACGAAGTATACAATAAACTTACATATGTGTCCACCAAGGTTTATTAAATTTTTTATTTAACAATAAATCTTGTCCTTCTTTACTCATAAATTTCGGGTGAAATAGAACATTAAGATATTTTCACAGAAAAATATTTTTTTTAAATATTAATTACATATTTACATGCTTTTATTAAAAATGAGTTGAAATATATTAAATGTGGCATAAATATTAAGTAAATTTATTATATGATATAATGCAAAATTAATAGAACTATGAATATTATAATAATTGAACACATTCTAATCTTAAGCACGTAATATATTTGTCAGTAATGTTTAATAGAATCAAATAACTTGTTATTTAATAAAAAAGTAATTAACTGTTGGTTTTTAAAATTAAATATATATACTTATGAATGTATAGATTTAATATAACTACATATTTAATTTGTTTGAACAATTGCTGCACAGTATTTTTTTAACATTCGTTATGAATGTTAAATTCTATAACTTAACTTAAATAAACAAGTCATCTGTGTTCACAAAAATAATCATTATATAATATGTCAGTTAGTTAGAAAATGTTTGAGAAAAATAATGCTTAGTGAAATAACATTCAGAGAAAAACGTTACTGAAAACAAAGAATTGTAAAAAAAGTAAAATTCGAAAAAGAAAATTAGAAAAAATAGATTAGAAAATTGTGATCTGACAACCTTTTAAAGGAGGAGAGAAATAAAATCAAATGTCTAAATAAGAGATAGTGATATTTAACTTTTTTTACATTTAAGCTTAACACTAAAAAGGCCGGAGTTTTCAACTAACTAGAACGGTCAGAGGCATTTATTGTGACTGCCCAATATTCAATATTCAATTCATACATATACAAAGAAATTAATTATCTCAGGTTATAATGAATTTTCTTATAATGTATAAACGGAATCATAATTTTGAAAGAAAAAAATAAATAAAAGCCACAAAATTTAAAGTATTTTATACATTATTTCAGGAACATTAAGTTTAAATTTCAATAAATAAACAGCGAAATGACATACATGGCCGTTTTAGTGTTAACAGTTGCTGAGTTATAATTAAAAAAATTCTATTTATTTTATAATTTTTAATTTTAGTTGTTAGTTTTTAAAATTAAATATATGTACTTATGAATGTATACATTTAACATAATTACATATTTAATTTGTTTGAACAATTGTTACACAGTGTTTTTTTAACATTCGTAATGTATTCAGAAATATCTCATATCAAATACTAAGAAATGTTAAATTTGCTATGTAGCATCCTAACACTGATTTGAGGTTGTCATTCGTGCATAAAATATGCTGCCAGGCACTATAATCGATTTAAGTGTTGAAAGTATAAGAACGATTAACCAACTGTTTTGAATAATTATGCTCTGTAACTATGTAGTAGAAAATGCTTTTTACTACAACCCGTTTTTGAATGCTTATTTTTAATAAATATATCACACAAATTTAATAATTTTAAATTAATTAAATTTTTTAATACCATTATTCAATGCAATTATCTAAGTATATATTTGAAGTAATTTGATTATTTTTAAAACTGTTTTTGTTGAACACACCATATGCGCCGTCTAATATTTGCAATTACAATGTTGGGAGTGATATTCGGAGATAAAAATTTAAATCCAAAAAGATAAATAAACATAATAATTAAAATATAACTTAAATTTAAAAATTATATTTTAATTTATTTGAAATACAAATTCAAATGTACTAATTATACATCATAAAACTTATGATAATTTACAAATATATTTATAATTATATTAGTTACAATTTAAATATTTAAGTTGATTTTATCCAGGCCTATCCGACTACAAGTTTTAACGTGTCCCCAAAACGGCAAATTTTCACCAGATGGCGAATGTGTCGTTCCGACCGGTTTAGTCTAAATCTTTCATCGACAAGCGGTCGGAACGACAATTGCGCCCCTAGCGGATTTCTGGACACAATTGGTCCATATAGAATACACAAGAAATATATCAAATCGGATAGGCCTGATTTTATCTAAGCAAGTGAGGTTGATATGTGATAACAGTGCCATCTGTGAACGGCGGGAAGCAAAAACGCTAATGCAGCGTTTGAAACAATCAAGTCTTAACATGTTGCAATTGGTTACCAAAAATTTATTTTTGTCATTACGAACAAAATTTGCATGGAAAAATAACCATTTTTAATGAAATATACGCGTTTTGAAGATGAATTTAATAATTACTACTGCTTTTAGGAGTGTTTATGTGGAACGTTTTAGTAAAAAAGCTTTAAACAAATTGTAAAGCTTTTTTACCAAAGTTAACGTATAAAAGATATTTGATTAAATGAAAATAGCGTTATCATATATAAATACGTGAAATAATAATAAAATTACAAAAAAAAGTTCTTGTGTAATTTACAAAATATATATATATATATATTGATTTATATTACTATAAAAAAGTAATTTTGAAAATAATAAAATCTTTTTTTTTTATTAATTAAAACATGAACAACAAAATTATAATCATTCACCTAAAATTGGCCTTAAAATAGGGTACAATTTTTGCAGAAAAGTTTTTTCAATGAGAAATCAATAAGATTTGAATCATAAAGTGAACATTCAAATTAATTTAATTGCTAAAGGAATTGAAAGAACTTTTCTTTCAATTGGCAATGGCACCCAATTGAATTACATTGTATTCGAATCTTTTTTTGACTATGTTAGCTGTCAAATTCAATTTAAGATTTTGCGCATTTAAAGCGATTGTTTTTCTATCGGTTTTGCACCCGATTCAGAAACCACATTGAAACCCGATTGAATAACAACTTCTTTGGATAGGGCCTATCGGT
>JABFPM010005318.1:0-11423 GCA_022817325.1 Idris sp. 1 HC-2018 | reverse complement strand
ATGGGTCAGCTTTATGTGTCAGAACGTTCATGTGTCAGAATGCTCATGTGTCAGCGCGAAGCCAACTTCTGAGTGCACTTGTCAAAATTTTGTCGGTAATCAAGAAATAAAGAAAAGACACTCATTAGATGGTGTTACTTGTCAATTTCAAAAGCTTATAATTTAAAAATTTAAATA
Organism: Idris sp. 1 HC-2018; assembly: GCA_022817325.1. Classification (NCBI taxonomy): domain Eukaryota; kingdom Metazoa; phylum Arthropoda; class Insecta; order Hymenoptera; family Scelionidae; genus Idris; species Idris sp. 1 HC-2018. The sequence continues at coordinate 11,246 of JABFPM010005318.1, read as the reverse complement.
ATGACAGATTAAACAAACATCTCTCTTCTTTGTTTTCAATTGAAAAACCACATGATGTAATTTACCTGAAATTATTCGGTAAATATTTTATACATAATTAGTTTTCAAATCTATTTTTTTCTTTTTTTGTGAGTTTCTCGATATTTTATTGAGTAATGTCTATATTTTCAAAATTAATTCAACATGTAATATAATTTTAATAAAACAAAATTTAAAGATGGATTTTTTCAATATTGTAAGATATATCATTTCGAATTTTTATTAATAATTTAAAAATAATTAACTTGCAAAAATGTATATTAATTCATGTAAAAAAGCTTGACAAATTTTTATTATTATTTTTTTTTATTATATTTTAAATAATTATCCTGTAATTAAGATTTATTTAAAATTACAATAAAACAGTAGATTTCACACTCAGGGCGAGAAAGTAGTGAATCTGTCACTCGTTGGGTTTGCAACCCGAGACGAAGCCGAGAGCTGTAAAGACGAGTGAGTGTTCGCTTCTCCACCGCCAGGTAGGACAAAAAATTGTACTATCACAGTTTATGCCACAAAATTAACAGTAGTTTTTTATAGTTATAAATTGTAAAAAAAATTAAAAATATAAATTAGAAATATATATTTAAAAAATTGTATATTAAGATATTTCCAATGTAAAAAATTCATACAAATTAACCAATTTTTAGTGCTTTTACCGAAACATATTAAGTTTTAAGTTGAAAAATAAGAATAGTTTAATATATATTTACTAAAACTAAAATGCTAAGATTAATTCTAAAGTTATATTAATAATAGTTGTAGTTTTCACTTTTATTGTTTATTTATTTATTTTCATTGATATTTTAATCATGTTTCATTATTTTATTTTTTCATATTATGCAAAATGTATTTAAAATAATAGCATACATCATATTTTGTATCATTATAAAATATTATTTTACTTAAAAAATTTTAATATTATAAATATAAATTTTAGAAATAGTTTCGAATAAAATTAAAATAAATCGATTTTAACATTGGCGCGTTTTTTAAAATAACATTTCGCGATTGCCTTTTGTTTAAATAATAAATGTCAAGAGTTTTTGTATTCGTTTGAGTCGGCAATTTTGTATCTGTGAGATTCTTTTACGATTTCATAATGAATCCTTTTCGTACTACTAAAAAACGCCACTCTCAATCCACATCAACTTCCAAACAATCAAAAACTAAGAAAAAAAGTATATATGATCTAAGTGAAGCAAAAATTGTTGACAAATATATTTTAGTTAAAAATGGCACGAAGAAGATGAAAGCAGGTTTCACTCAGTAAGCAATGAAATTGACAATTAATTTATCTAATTTATTATAAATTGAAACAATAAAACAAAATTTTTAATATTGAATAAATTTATTTATTTACCATTTTGTATTCATTTTTTATGAATAAAATTAATAAATCTGTTCTAAATCAACGATATATTTTTAATAAATATAATATTAAATACATTTTCTTATATTTTCTGTATATTTTTTTTTTATATTTATTTCCGTTTAAATAATTTGCAGGTATTATATCTGTTCCCAATTTCGTGAACATCACTGCCCTGTAACAGGTTACGAAAGAAATGGAACTTTTGCAATTCAGAAAAGCAAAACAGGAGGCCCAATTCAACATAATCATGACCCTGATCATAATGAAGTTCAAGACAGGAGATTCAAGGAAGCCCTGTGGCTCAGGACAAAAGATGCATTTATGCAACCAAGACAAATTTATGATGAAGTTTCTAAGCAACCTGAGTAAAGCCATGAGATGTTTTTGAATTTAACTTTCATTTAATTTTTTTTATTTTTATATAGTTTCAGAATAATTGATATTTTTTTTAATTATTTACCTTTTCTTTTTTATAAAAGATTTTTTGTGATAAATTAAATAAAATTCAAAATAATTGATTTCGAACAATACTTTACGTGTAAAGCAGTTGAAAAAAATCGTATTTTTTATTAAATTATATTTGATGAATTATAATACTAGACTATTGATATTCTTTCTTTTTACGAATTGAGATCTCAAAAGTAAAATAAATGTTTTTTGAGCTATATTAATGTTCATTGAAATGATGAGTAATTATGAATTATTAATTGATATGAGTTAATTAATAATGTATTTAATGATGTTCACTTGTAAATAATATTTTTATGTTCATTTTAAAGAAAATTTTGTTAGAACTTGCAAAAACGATAATAATCGTTTAATGAAAAGACAAAAAAAATTGGACTTTATATTATGTTCATTTGTGGTACAGTATTTTCAACTAACGCTTAGAAACTCATTATTATTTCTTACTGTCCAGTTTAAAACATTTCGTAAACTTATACGTATAAATTATAGAATGTCAAAAAAATATGATTGATATTTTATTTATGAATAGATTCTTCGATGCAGCAACGAGAGTTGAATTTGATGAAATGAGATCGTCTTTACAACGATGGTTACGTCAAGGGATCCACGTCGCTTCTTGTAAATCATTAAAAGAATTTGGGCAATATTTGTGCGGCAAAGAGCTACGTTTCAATGGTGGTGTTTTTAAAACAGAAATTTTGATTGATGAACCAGATAATTATTGCTTGGCAATGTACAGTCCTGAGTTGTGCGATTTTTTAAATCAAATATCAGAATCATCGTTTGAAATGTTTGTGGATGCAACCTTTGACGTAATTCCTTCAATATTGTTTCCCAAAAAAACAAGAAAAAAGCAATTCTTAACAGTTATGCTTAAATACAGAACTAAGGTTAGTTTAAAGTAGCATGTTTCAATATGAAATCCCTGTTGAAAAAGTCCATACACAATAACAAAATTAAGTATATATTTATTTAATGGAAGCTACATACAATTTTTGTCAAAAGTTTGCTAAAATTACAAAAAATTACATTGAAAGATATTTCCACGTTGACGTACCATCTATTAATTTTTATAAAATTTTCGTTGAGTTTTTTCTAGTAATTTCTAATGGGCTTTTTTGTTTGTTATATTAACCTATATTTATAAAAAAATGAAATTTTTATATTTTAAATTCATCATTTATTCACTGCATTCACAGCTGTGTTGTAATAAAAGTTTGTAAACTTAATTTTTTTTATTTTAAAAAATGTATTTATTTTAATTTGCAGTGTATTCCAGTTGTATGGTCGTTAATGACCCGGAAAACTAGAAAATCCTATGAAGAAGTTTTTAAGTTGGTCAAGCGGTTATTTAAATCGAAAAACATGATTTCAATCATGTCAGATTTTGAAGCAGCTATTGCCGATGGTGCTGAAGATGTTTTTCGTGAAATAGAAAAGAAAAAATGTTATTTTCACTATACGCAGGTGCTAAATTATGATTAAATTATATACGTTAAACGAGGAGCTTCACCAAAAAGCAATTATTCGTATATTAAATGTAAATTAAATGTTTTATATAAATTTGTATTACATTCTTTCATACAAAAATGATATACAATTTTTTTTTTTTTTTTTTTAAAGCAGAAGAACAACAACAACAAAACTAATACAAAGTGAAATATACACGAAAAGAAATCAAGTTTTTCATTTCAACAAATGTGCCAGTCAAAAGTCGGTAATAACAGAGAAAATTATGTTGAAATGACAGATTTTTTTGTTGAATATGCCCGAAAACAGAAAAACTCTGTTAAAATAACTGATTCGTTAGTTGAACTAAAGTCTCAACTGAAAGTTCAGTTGGATCCTGGCACCAACAGAAAATTTTCTGTATGAGTAACAGAAATTTTCCTGTTGAAGCAATAGAAAAGTCAGTAAAATTATTCAAAAATGTATTGACTTTAATTCATAAATCTGTAAAAAATGTTTAACTATTATTATAATCATATTTGTTTGTGATGAAATATTTTACTGAAATTAATAAACAACTTTTCTTTATAAAATTAAATAATTTAGGGTTTTTACATTACTAATAATATATATATATATATTAGAGTGTCCGTTAAAAAACTTTTTTTCTATAACCAGGCTAGTTTTGCTGGAAATGACGAAAAACTACAGGAAAATAAAAAAAACAAAAATTTTGTTTCGTAAAATATTGTGCCTCAATGGTGGCGCTATTTTAACTAAATTCTATACTCTCCATGTATTATTTAAAAAAAGGACCGTCGTTGCGGCACGATATTTTTCGAAATAAAATTTCTTTCTTTGTGTTTTCCTGCAGTTTTTCATTATTTCCAGCCAAACTAGCCTGGTTCTGGAAAAAAAAAATTTTAACGAACACCCTAATATATATATATTAGGGTGACCATTATTTTGGCAAAGTTCGAATTTTTTAGGTCTCACCCCAAAAACTGGTTGAGAATATTGAAAAAAAAATTCCTGCATTTTTTCAGATTTTTCCAATTATAATATACCGTGCCTGTAAGAGGGTGAAATTTAACATGTGATTTAAATGGGGTTTTCGACGTTTTTCAGATTTTTTACTATATTTTCATATATTTTGAACCAAAAAATCTAAAAACTCATATACTTATGTTTTTTCGAGTCGCTCAATTCGATTTCACTATCAAAATTTAAATTCTGTCAATTCTGTTAATTTAAAAACTGTCATTAATTGACAAAAATGTCACTTAATGACAGTTTCATGACAACTTTTTGACAGTTTCTATTGTCAGAATCAAAATATATGAAAATATAGTAAAAAATCTGAAAAACGTCGAAAACCCCATTAAAATCACATATTAAATTTCACCCTCTTACAGGCACGGTATATTACAATTGGAAAAATATGAAAAAACGAAGGAATTTTTTTCCAATATTCTCAACCAGTTTTTGGGGTGAGACCTAAGAAATTCGAACTTTGCCAAAATAACGGTCACTCTAATATATATATATATATGAGTGCTAAGCGATTCAAGCTTACGTTACACTGCTCAAAAATGCATCAATAAAATTTGTATACATGTATTTGAATTTTTTTTCAGATACGTATCTTAAATTTTATTTACATACATTTTCTTAATTTTAATATACATTCTAACCTCAAAATAGGCGCTTTCAGAATATTTTATTAAATTTAATATACAATATTAAACCGGAATAATATACTGCATATTAAAAATATATTACAAATTAAGAATATTTTCGACAGTGTATTTTTTCTAGCGACTTAATTCATTGTAAATTAATTTTTTTTAAATTGAAAAAAAAGTTGTTGAGGTTTTATTGATACTAATATTACCGAAAATTATTGAAGTACATAATTTGTAAATTAATTTCTATAAAAATTAGTGATATAATTTATCAATAACAAAGGGCCATAATCTTTTTATGTCTAACTGACAAAAATCAATTGTTTTAACAGAGTTCTTCTATTACTCACAGTATTCAATAAACCGCTGTGTTGAATTAACATAAAGTTGCAGAAAATTTCTATCGATGTATAAACATAATTTTTATGTATGTTTAAAACTAATGTTCAAAACTAATGTAACATTTGTTCAAAGTTTGGTCTCGTATTTCACAGTTAAATATCTTAAATATTAATTAAACAAAGTTGTTATTTTAGAGATTTAACTTTAATCATTAATTTCAGTTGACATACAGTCGCAAAAAGTTGACTTTTATTTCGCATGTAATGAATTAACAATTTTGTTTAAATATATTCAAACTTAAAATAACAGAATTATTTTTTAATTTTACATTTTATTTGTAGGCGGTTTACAAGTATGGAAAAAAAATACATTTGCAGCAGTCAATTGACAAACTAACATCGACTTCGACGAATGAGCATGTAAGCACAGAAGACAAGAATTACCTTATATTATTAATACAACACGAATTATATGCAATTTTTGTTTTTTGAGTTGATGTATAATATACATGCTACGCCTCGACTGCGAAATTGTCAGAATACGTGAAATGGTCAATTTTATGATCAGGGCGTAACATATACATTAAAATACGCAAATGAATTTTTCAAATATTATCTTACATAAAGGGGCGGGAAACTAATACATACTATTTATTATTTTTTATTAAAGAAATCAATTTTTGTGTAAAAATGTTGTAAACAAATAAATATGTACAATTATGAAAATTAATATGAACATTAATATATACAGGGTGTGGAAAAAGTTCCGGGACAGACAAAAATGTCGAAAAATATGCATCGGATCAAAAAAAGAAAAAACACGTGTCAATTAATTTTAAAAGTTCTATTCAATGATACCAAACTCGACCCCCCAACCCCATCCTCTGAAGGTTGGGGTGGAGGCAACTTTGAAATCTTGAAAAGGAACCACCATTTTTTATTGCAGATTCGGATTCCCCAGATAAAAATACATAAATCTTCAAATTTTGAAGTTATCTCGATGACAGATGGCGTTGTAATCGTCAAAAGAAAAAGTTAAAAAAAAGATGTAAATGGAAATAAATCGAGAAATACGCGTCGAATCGAAAATCTAAGAATAGACGTGTCAAATATTTTTGGTATACCTATCCAATGACATTTATCTTGAATCAATTTCACTTCTGCCCCCTGGAGGTGGGAAGGGTAATAGATTCGAAAGGGTCAAAATAGATGTCATTGGATAAGTCTTCAAAAAATATTTGACACGTCTATTTTTATATTATCGATTCGACGCGTATTTCTCTATTTATTTCCATTTACATATGTTTTTTAATTTATTCTTTTGACAATTACAACGCCATCTGTCATTTAAATGACTTAAAAATTTGACGACTTATGTATTTTTATCTACAAAATCCGAACCTGCAATAAAAATGGATGTTCCTATTTAAATTTCAAAATTGCCTCTACCCCCACCCCCAGAGGGTGGTGTTGGGGGGTCGAGTTTGATATCATTGAATAGAACCTTTAAAATTATTTAACACGTGCTTTTTCTTTTTTTGATACGATGCGTATTTTTCCAAATATTTGTCTGTACTGGAATTTTTCCACACCCTGTATATACAGTACCGATCAAAAGTATCAATACACTTAAAAATATTGAAAAAAATTTCTAAATTTAACTTGAAATATCTTTATTACCTTTATTGATAAATGAGAATGCATGTTTTTAAATGGATAGATTGAAATTTGAGCTTTCAAATGCTCTGGTCAAAAGTGAAGTTAGCTTGATTCTACCAATTATGGTACCTGAAAACATAAAAGCAGCATCTCGTACAGCATAATTTTCAAATAATCATATCTCCCTTGAGAGTCATCGAAAACTTTTTTTTCTAGAGCAAAACGTCCAAAATGTCAAAAATTTTAAGACTATTTAACGGAAAATATTTTGTTACAACCCAAAAATGTCCTGTAGCCAGTTAAACTTAGAGTGTTTTTCACTCAAAAATCATAGATTTTCGCAAAGAGTGCTGTGGACATTTTCGAAGGGTATTGACGCTAATTAAATGAGGAATCTGAATCATAAATTGCTTAAAGAGTCGGAAAAAATTTTACTATGAATTTTACTCTCTTATAGCAAATGTCACCCTTTGAGATAATGTATGATTTTTGAGTGAAAAACACTCTAAGTTTTACTGGCTGCAAATTTTTTTTGGGTTGTAACAAAATATATTCCGTAAATAGTCTTAACGTGTGCAAAATCGTGAACATTTTCCTCTATAAAAAAAGGGTTTTCGATAACTCTCAAGGGAGTTATGATTATTTTAAATTTATGCTCTACGAAACGTCGTTTTTAGGATTTAAGGTATCATAACTGGTAGAATCAAGTTAAATTCATTTTGGACCAAACCATTTAAAAACTGAAACTTCAATTTATCTATCCATTAAAAAATGCATTTGCATTTATAATTAAAAGTAGTAAAGATATTGCAAATTGAATTTGGAAATTTTTTTATAAAATTTAAGGTGTATTGATACTTTTGAGAGGTACTGTATAAAAATAATGAAATACAAAGAAATATAGAAATATAAAACAATTGTACAATATGCAAAATGTGCAAAAATATGTTATTAAAATAAACTTACAATTATATCATAAATAACAAAAAATATTCAGTTGCATATAATCCATTATCTAATACACCCTTAATTTAGTGTATTCGTAGGAAATAATTTGAAAATTTATTTTTTTTATATTCAATTTAAGGCTATAAAAGAATTGAAGGACCAGCTGTATAATAATTTGAATAAAATCATGGCATTGCCATTTTTACCAGCAGGTAAAATAATTGATGGTTTTTCCGATATAAAGAAAACAATTCAAGCCATTAAGGTTCCTATTTCCGCAAAAAACACCAAGAAAAAATTTAATGACATGTTAAAATATATTGACAAGTATTGGATCGGACAGTGGAAACCAGAAAGTATGACTTGCTACAAAGAACTTCATCGAACGAATAATGCGATCGAGTCCTATCATATGGCACTCAATAAATTATTTAAAAAAAATCCATCACCATCTTTGTTTCTTCGTGAGTAGATGTTTATTTTGCATTTCTAATCTGTAAGATGTGAAATTAATTCATATTTTTCAATTAGTAAATATCCACGGATTTCTTAGCTTTTTATTATGATTTTCTACGTTATGTTAAAGTTGCTGTTCTATAGATTGTCATTAAACTTTTACAATTCATTGAAAAAAAAATTATAATAAAGAATTATATTTCATGTAATAAATAATAATTTAAATGTAAAGAAACGCATAAACTGATATATAAAAAGCTTAAATATGATATCTATTACTAGCAACTGATATAATTACAAGAAATATTGACCATTATTTTCAATATGCTACTTTGCTTAACGTTAATCTACTACATACTTTTTTGATTTATAATTTTAATTTATATTAATTTCCTACATCCGTAGAAGGAATGTTGACAGTGTGTAGCAAAACACTCTTAAGATTAAGACAATTGCAAATTCGAGTCCGACTACCAGCAGTAAGAGAGTCGGAAACACTGAAAAATAAGTTCCTCAAAAACTATTGGACTTTACTTGATGATGGTGAGATAAGTACTTGCGAGTTTTTGAGTCTTACGGCAAACCTGATAGGAAAACAATCCGGTTCTTACCTGCAATGTAAGCTTCATATAATCTTTACTAATATAAAAAAATGACAATATATTTGTTTGTTCGTAAGTTTATTTGTTTGTATGTTTCTCAAGTTTTATTTTAAATACACAATGAACTCTACTGTTTTTAATATTTTTTCATTGTATCCAGATCTAAACGAAAACGAAAATATTGCTGATTGCAATGAAGAAATTATAAATTTAATGGCGACAGAAGAAACGGACAATGTCCTCAATAGTGACGATAATTTTGCAGACACCCCAAAAAATAATGAAATTTATAATTCTAATCAAAATATCGTTGATTTGCAAGTCGAGAGTAAGGATACAAATTCCGACGAAGTAACAATTATAAGTAATGATGAGCAATTTTTCAATCAATTTGACTATACTGATCACGATTTACTAGATGAACATGAAAATTTCGAAGAACTTGTATCTCACAGTACGTTAGTTTTTATATTTTCATTCACATGTTTAATAAATAAAATGGTAGAAAAGTGCCCAATAGTCAAATAGTTTTCCATTAAACCCTCCCCCCCCGGCTCTGAAAATTTGTAAATTAGTCTCGTTGTTTAAATGTTGGGTACTCTCATTTATATTTCTTATAATTTTATAATAATAATTTTAAAATTAAAAATTCTATATTTTTAGGCACGAAAGGATCAACTAAAAATCAGACAATTAAGGTTGCAAAATAAATATAAATTTTTAAATCATCAAAATAATACATTTAATTAGAATAACACCTTTATAATTAAGTTTATTATGACGATTTAATCACTTTTATTAAATGGCTTAATAAATTAAAATTTATTTACTTATTTATTTTTGTTAATAAATCTAAATTTTTAATTCTTAAATGATAATATTTTTTCAGGAACAGCCTTCATTTTACAAAGCCTTTTTAATGTCAAAAGAAAATGAAACAATCGTATTCAAATACGATTGGTTTATTAGTGATAGATTGTTTTGTGCAGATGACGGGTATTATAGGATAAATTATGAAGGTGTGTTTAGTAAAATTATTCATATAAAATAATAAAAAATAGTTTATTTTACTTATTATCAACTTTTTATTTTTAAAACTATTTAAATTATTGAAGTTTTAAGTAGAGTTCAAATAATGAATTTTATTTTCATAAAAACACTGTTGAAAATATATACAATCTATATTAAATTTTGTATTGTAAATTCATTTTTTTTCAGAAAGACCATGCCAGTTGTCATTTGAAATGATAGCTTCAACGGATTTGAATGACTTGAATCAAAACGTAAATATTAATTCATTTGAAATATATACTGAAAAAAAAATACATTTAATATATATAGAATTTGTATCAAAAATGAAACATTTAGAATATTTCGCAGGTTCAAATTCCGCAATTCACAATCTGTCAGGCAGTTTACATGTTTGCAGAGCGAAAAAATATGCTTAATTGTCAAGGAGACCAAATTTTAGCTGCTTGGCGAAATACACCGCTTAATGAAAAGAATAAAATAATAGAATGTGCAATAAAGTTAGAATTGGAGTTACTGCAGGATGTTGAAAATTGCACTTATAAATAAAGGGAGATCTGTAGTTTACAATTTTCCTTCGTTTTTATAAATTCTTCAATTGTATATAAATTTCAAAATTTATTTATGTACATATAAATTATCATTAAAATGTACATTATGAATATGTTCTAACAATAAAATACTTTTTACCAAAAAACATGCAATTTTTAAATAATTTAAGATATATATATATTTTTAGTAAAAAATAAATTAGTGTTATTACAGTTATTTGCAATTAGGAATCACTTTTTTTTATTTTTCGGTATAATATTTGTTATGGAAATATTATAAAAAATAAAAAGAATCCTGTTTCGATAAAATGGCGGCAGTTTTTAAAAAAAGGTAAGTTTTTGTTCACTCTAAAAAATTCAGATTCTAATAAAAAAATTAAAACAAAGAAGGAGAAGAAGAAAAAAAAATAACAGGATATGGCCAAAAAAAATTGGAGGAAGCTTCGTGTAGTTTTGAATTAATATAATTTTCATGGTTATAGGATTTTTTTTGTAAAAGTTGTGAAAGTGAAATTTTCTCTCGCGCTTAGTAACAATACAAATTTTAAAACAAAAAAGAGAGAGATGTTTATTTAAGCTGTCATTATTCAAATTTTTAAAATATAAGCTTTTGAAATTGACAAGTAACACCATCTAACGAGTGT
>JABFPM010005317.1:0-11424 GCA_022817325.1 Idris sp. 1 HC-2018 | reverse complement strand
AATGCAACAGATTCTCTGTTTTTGGGCATTCAGTCGCACACGTTTCCGGTTCTTTGCGAGAGAGCGATGTCGAGGTTGGCGAGCTTTTTCTGTGCGCGGCACGCACGTTTCACCAGTCCGTCCTCCGTACATTCAACGCATTGAACCCCAGCGGAGCTTTACCTTTTATATACACGTTATATTCGCTGGGTTTTAGGCACAGAAAACTAAAAAGCTAATTTACTTTAAAAGTATCCAGGAGAGCGCTCCATCAAACGGACCCGCTTTTCAAAAGCCTCTGGGTGTCTGGGGCAACGGCAGAAGCTCATCGTATTCGGTGATGAGCGCGCGCTCGGCTAATGCAGCCAGCGACAGATTGGCGGTGGCTCATCCCTTCTGTCTCACTCGAGGACCAGTCTCTTTTTCTCTCTTTCTGTTTGGTGCTTGCACCGTCGAATGTCCATTTCGCTGATAGATGAAAACTATTGGCTAAAATGTCTAAACGCACAGTTTCATACAGAGACGCTGTTTGAGCGGAACCGTGTTCCATCGGTATGACGTGTTTGGAGGGTCGCATCTGCCAGGGACAAAAGGCCAAACATGAATTGAATGCGCGAGCGATAAATGAGATGGACAAAAAGAGAGCCGGCTCGTTTGTCGAATTGGATCGTTTGAGATTCGTTTGAAAGTATTCATTGAATAATGTGAAGGTGTTGCCGAATTGACGGGATTTGCGGCATTTGAGCGAGGCAACTAAAGAGATACAGAGTGTTATTATACTTGTAAATTTTAAATAATGAGTCGCAATCAAGCACAGGAAGCTAACGCGAGAGCAATTATTTTCGAAATAAGATCCCGTCTTTCGTTTGAATCAAGAGTCACGCCGCGACCGTGATTATTAATTCTTGGCCCGATTTCATGGAGAGATTACACACCGGACGTTGCACGCGATTGTTTCAGTAGCCTGTGACATCGCGGTCAACGATTGAAGCTTCGGGTCACGTTGCTTGGATTGCTGGTAATTTTGTATGGAAATTAGAATTTATGGGAGACAAGAAGTAAAAGGAAATATATATGTACAAGAAACAGACTTGGCAGTTTTTTATATAACCATTTAATACTTCAATTTACAAAAAATAGGGAAAAACCACTGAAAGAATTTAAAATTAACAACAACAGAAAGGATGATGATGAAGAAAGTCAATTAACACAACTTAATATGGATTTGAAAAATGCAAAGGTTTTGTGAAAACCTTTTTATAATATATTTAATTATACGCTTTAATAAGTATTCCTAAATATTTTATAACTTGAAAAATTGATGCAACTAAAGATTTTGTAAGTTTTTCGAATACTTATACACTCGTAAGAATATATCTGCAAATTTGGCTGCATTTTCCTTGACTATTTACAGTAACTATAAACATCTTCCGCTTTAATATCAGAAGGAAAATCTGCTCTATAATATCGATCTAATATACAGACACACCCCAATATAACGTATCTCCCCTACGTTAGAATGGCGGCAGAAGAAACGTTCCCTTTACTAGGTCAGTAAACCAACAGTGCAAAGTCGATTCTCATGGAAATAATTGTTTTCAGATTTTGCGAATAAACTTTAAGTAGGCGTTATTGCAGAAAATGTTTTGACCTTTTCCTTCAATCCATATCCCAACTTCAAGGGTAACAGGTTTGACTGTTTTTGTAAGTGCCGCGCTGTGACAAATCCTTTTAATCGGTTATACTTTTACTGCATCTTATTTTATTCATGTCGCACACAAATCTAAGACGTGATATAAATTGCGATACTCTGTCAGGGTGGTCCACCATAATATATGTGTTACTTTTTACAACTGACACGAATCACGATTGTTTTTAACTTATTATTATGTATTTAAAAAAGTGTAACTGATGTGTACAGTTAATTAAACTTGCGTAATAAAACGAAGTAATTAGATACCGAGTATCGCTTGTGTTTGAAGTTTGACTCAAATTTCATTTTTCTCGTGCTGTATACATAACCAACAATTGTTTAGCTATCAGTTGAAGTATTTCATTTGAAAATTACTGTCTCTGATGTTAGGTTACGGATTGAAATAAAAATGTTCACAAATAAAATTCTCAAAAAAATGGAATTCAATTTTATGTACACAGAAAATATATTTATTATCAAGTTATTTACAGAACAGCAATAATAAAATGTGGAAACAATATTTTTTACAACTCATGTTAAACAAGTTTATCCAAACTGTCAAGTTAAAATAAATTCATTTAATCTTTACTTCATTAAGAAATATATCTTAATATGTTTTATCTGTTAATCCTGCAGAGAAAGGTAAAGATTAATATGAAAAAATATAGATTGTAAAAGGTAGTGATTGTGTGATTTAATTTTATCGATTAAGGAACAAAACATATATACTATTGATAGGAATGATGGCGAATAATTTTCCATTTTCGAAAGCGAATTTACGTCAAAATTGAGCAGCATGGCATGTGGAGTGGCCTTGATAATTGTTCATCGATCCAGCCAGTCGGCTTCGTTTAGTCTGACAGTACCGTGGTGGTGGTAGTGGGGATACATTTCTTACACCGGATATCGATTGTTCGTCTCCTCGCATGGGATAGAGGCACTAGAAGCACACGAAAAAGCAGGGTGCCCGCCACTGGCCACAAGACATTTACGCGATGAGGGTGGAAGCTGAGAAAAGAACGTTCTTAGCAAGGGCAGTGGCATTACTTTTATTCCGTGTCATTTGAGCCCACACCAACGCTTGCTTGCGTCCACCCTGAGAGATCCAATAGATTTTCTCAAAGTGGTTTCGTGGTCTGAAAACAACAAATGCCTGTCGAATGTCTTTGAAAATTACTGCCATTCTTTATTCATCGCTTGTTCTTGTATTCGATAAGTTATTTCGATTCAATTATTAATTTATCACAATTATTGTACGTACACTTGTCACAAAATATTAAATTAAAAAAACTAAGTTTTCTATTATAAAAAAAATTTTAAATTTTAATTTTATTTATAAAACTGGTTTAAATAGTACAAATCACAAACCTAGTTTTATTAAATAACTTGATTTTACTATAAGCATTTATTAATATTTTATTTCTTTGTATACAATATTCAATCTTATTCTCGAAAGTTCAAAATTATTTCTCAACATTTATGAATTATTTCTACCAAGTGTATTTTTAACTGTACATTTACAATCTCACAAATAATAAGTAAAAGAAAAAAACTGTTTCTATTAACATGAAAGTTGCAGTCATATATATAATTATGGCAAGCAGAGTTGCATCTTAAAATGATATTTCCTCGACTCTTGTGAATTCATTAATGTCCCAGCGGACAAAAACACATAAACGCAAACATGTTGAAATGACCCATCCAATTTTTCACGTCACAATAATTGACACAATCATTTTCTCACAAGACAGCGGCCTGGCCATTTTGAACAATAAAAATCGTGCATGCGCCGGGTGATTATATTCATTTTATAATTCCCGGACAATTACGATATCTCTGTCTCGAACTGAAAGTGGAAAAACGATTGCTGCGGATGCTATGACCGTGGAATTATATAAAGATGAAAAGTTAATGCTGGTCGGACTGGAAGGCGGCATCGAGGGTGCCCTAACCTTCAATCACTGAGGGCTCTTATGACCCCTACCACGATCCGCTGGGGAATATTCCAGTGATCATGGGGCATGCGACATCAAATATGCAGCGCGGTCGAATCTACGGTTATGTGTTGTGTATGAAACGGCAAACGGCGCGTCGCTGAGAACTACCCTCCCGCTTTGCTCTTTATCCCCGTCAGTTTGTCAAGGGGTGACGCAAAAACTTTGCAGATGTATAATATCTGTTACACGACTATTACGTGCCATAACATTTCCCTAACATAACATTTGCCTATCTTTTTTTTTATTTTTTTTTTTTATTACAAATATACATATATAAACTCTATTTTACTATATTTCATTATTTCTTTTGCGCTTAAACACGTATTATCAAAGAACGATCTATAACACAGGTTGTAGCAGTTGCATCGATATGCTCAAACATTTAATGCGACGCGTGATGGCCGTTGTACATGACTTCCAAGTACCAACTACGATGTAACCTATCAGAGAGTTGAATAATAAATGCTCGGGACGCGACCGGTCACGCTATGTAGGAACACTGGCTTGTCACTTCAAATGTCAGAACCAAAGACGTCCGAAGCTGAGGCTACAAGGTATTAATTAATGAATTGTCCGTCTCGGCGCCATACGTCGCTTATCCCTTTGCCGGTTATGAGGAGCAAGCACTACTTTGTCATAGCCATGTTGAGTATCACAGGGTCACGCTTTAAAGCCATTATGTTACGTCTTTATGGATAATTTTGAAACACTTGTGATTCGCTTGGTATAGCAGCTATATACATAAACGATTAGGAATGAAGATTGTCTTGAAATTATCATCCAACTGTCTAATCAAGATAAAAGACTCTTTTTAAGGAACATTTTTGTTACTATAACACTGCATTTAATTGGGACATTAAATTTGCATTTGGGAGTTTTGTTTTAAAAGTTGCGTCATTGATGATCCTTGAAGTGTAACATGTGTCCTGCTTGTTGTGATGCTTCCATAACCAACCGAGGTCGACAGAAAACGAGCACCGTGGAATCGCGAGAATCAAATGGAATAAGGATGAAAATAAGAAGAACGGTAATGTATGCAGATTGCTCGAGTGTCATTATGTCTCTTTCGCAGCAACTCGTATAACAGCCTACGAACACAACTCAACACGTCTTTTGTGTGTTTTCGTGTTTATTTTGATACATCTATTATTCGAGATTCTTTTGTTCGATTTTGTAGTTAAATGTAGTTTTTTTTATCTCACCTCTGAAAAGATATATTTATTTTGTCTTCTATAGGGTAAATTAAAGATAAATTATTAAAACGGAACGATTGCAGGAATTTGCATTAAAATGTTGCTTTTTTTCAGAAAATCGTTTTTTGAGTTAGGCAATTTCATTTCGATTTGTTTTTTTCAGGGAACAAAAAATAACGGCCAATCAAGCATATGCTCCTTGTGAGTTTCGTGACAGCTTGTAGTTTCAACTTGCACAGTTCGCTTCCACTGTTTGAAAATATACTGTGCGAATGACTGATAATTAACATTGATTGCGTAATCATCACTGCTGGAACACCTTCCACCTATTTCGCCCAAGACTACTTGACTTTCAATTTTGGAGCCCCAATTGTGTTTTGCATAATTTTGCAATTGTTCTCCTTCGTGTATATTCGAAAATTTCAATAAATTATATTAAATTAAATTCAATGATTTTCTAAATTTTAATTAATTTATCAAGTTGATTGAATGTAAGAACAAATTGGTTTTTATCGAATTATCTGAACGCAACTCGTTTTCATTTGAGACAAGATTCTGTTTCTTTCGATTAGAAAACTCTCAAGAAAAGTGGCAGAATTGCTTTTGCCGGAGGTCTTTGGTTACAAGGTTAAGGGTTCGAAGGCACCCTTCTTCCGAACGCTTTAAACAATTTTAAGGCTCATTTCCCCCCTTAGAGCTTACGTTCTGCTTAGGGTGAAAAGTCTTCGACCGGACTTCCAACATTTTGGACATCGTGCGCGATTGCTTGCAGTTATCTTATATACAACCCCTTGCTGAAAACTAAGAAGGTAACCCTCGTATTAACCAATTACCTAAGTAATCTGCGGTGGCCACACTTAGTTTCTGCAGTGTCTTTACATCTGTATTGCGGCCTTACTACAACTTCGTATTAGAATACAAGACAAGAGCAATGAATCTTCATGTGAGGAATCAGAAAAGATTTTACATGGGTAACAGCAGTTTGAATTGATCATTCAAACTAAACTTTTGATAAGATATCTAAAAAAAAAGAGTTTCTAATTAAATTGTATGATCTCAAAGATTTTCCCATGACGGTTTCAGTAAAAATTTACTGAAAGAAAAAAAAATTGCGTCACATCGAGCCTAAAAGTGACATCTCAGATAGGTTCGCGGCAGCAATTAAACTAACAATACATTATTTAGTTGGTTCCCAGGTATGTCTAACGTGACGCGCGGTTTCTTTTTATTCCAATTAAATCTCAAGTATGGTCGATGGGCTCGCTCGCGATTCGCGGCTTGATGATTACGTGACTTCCTTTTAACAATGTATTAACGACGCACGACGTGTATCCTCTCCTACTTGTGCATTAGCATCACAAAACATGAACTGACGCGGTGAAACAGAAGTCTTTTCGTTGCACTTCCGCGTGGATCGCACCTGTATGTACGTTAGACTTGATGTTTTCCAGTTGGTATAGGCGAGTCGACAGTCGGTGTGTAAATCATTCCGTGCAGTTTGTCCGCCTTACAATTGCACACGCGCGGGCATTAATTGCGAGCCAACGAGCGGCCACTTTCTCCTTGCCGTCTTGAGAGCGATTCGCCGCACAATACCTGCCCCAGACTTTATTTTGCCAAAGTTAAACAAAAAGAGAAGATTAAAAATAGCACACACACACACGCACGTACGTTCTTTGTATGCTAATTCGTTATCATATAATTGACGTTTTCATTGATTTCTGTGCGTTGAATTACTTTATTAAGTGCAGACCATTGTATTGAGATATACATATAGCATCATTTTATTGAAGGCTTATTTATTAATCCTGTGCCACTTTAACGACGTGACTTTATTTCTATTTCATGCAAATCATTTTTGTAAATTACTATGATTTAGAAACCTTCAGTCAGACAATGTATCAAATTGTTCTTTTAAAGAAACTTGAATATAAAAATATAGTACACATTTTAAATTGTATTTTTTATAATAATTGAGATGAATAGAAATTTTTCTTCTTCATTATTTTTCAGCAATTTTTTTCTATTTTATTCAAGTCAACAGATTTGGTCAAGTTTTTGAAACAAAACCAGCCATAAATTGTATGTACAAACTCCAAGGCAAATCTACGATTGCAGAATTTGCGCGAGCAGTATCCCTTGTGGACTTGCCAGCCGCAATACCTAACGGACTTTATTCGACATTGTTGAATGGTGGCAGTTGTAAAAATGATAACGGATGACCTGTGAGTTTGGAGCTTTTGGGGTTAATGAAGTACGGTTCTAGAATAGCTTCGCGGGATGCAGACCGGGCCGACTACCCCAAGACTACCGCCAATCTCCACAAGACAAAGTCAATCGTTAAATCAAATACTTCTCAACTGTATTTATTTAACTTGAGCAAATAAACTTTTATATGAAATCTAAATCCTTGGAATGTTTCTTTTTGCAAAAAAAAAAGAAAACAAACTTTCATAACTCAATCAAAGGTCAAAAAAATAAAATAACTTGTTGATGATATAGAAAAGACACGTTAATCGCGAAGATTTATTTTTCTCATGGACATCACGTAGCTTCGTGAAGGGTGACAGCAGTACGACGAAACAAAGTTCAGCTTCGGACATGTTGGGGTTCATAAAATTCCGTGCCATTACTGGCGGCAATGTAGCGCAGTCTGTAATTAGCACTTCAAGATGCATGGGGGTTTCCCTCGTATCTCTCATTCCGGCGAGATTCTGACCGGCAAAATAAAAGGCAACGACATGGCAGAAGAAGACGCCCTGGCAATTAACTCGAAACGAGCCACCCTGCGCACGTTCACATGAGTTTGACATATGGCGAATGCAAGGAGATCGCAGAACGAATGTCCCAGCAATTCGATTTTTGAAACGAGCACGCACCGACGGGAGTGAGAGTGCACACAGCAATCGTTGCACCGATATCTCATCATTGGTGCGGCTTTCGTGACGAAGACTGGTATAACGCTTTCTGGTCCGTTCAGTAAATTTCTTTTATGATGGGCGCGGCGTCCGAGAGAGGCCGAGAGGTCGTTCAAGTTGCTGGGAACCGGCTATTGTCGCTCGGCAACTGCACGCACTTTCATGCAGCGGAGATGCGCGTGCGATCGTTTTGCGACTGGTGCTACTTGCAGTTTACCTGCTGCATTCCAGAAGACAAGAGAAAATAACTCTGCCCTGAATCCAGTGAGAACATGGACCGTTGTGTGAACAAATCTTAATCAACTCGCAGCCATTTGGCTTTTTTGCTGCTAGAAGATTATTGCTGCACGATATGCTTGAAAAGAGAATCAAAATTCTTGCGATGTGCAACATATCAATATTAAGTTGTTCACACAAAAAATAATTGACTGAATGTAAAAGTTTTGTTTTTCTTTCTGTTATAAAAAAAACATAACACGACTTTCTGAAGATTTACTGAAAAACGGTATTTTCAAACGTTTTATTGTTTCCTGAAAAGAGTTTACCGGTAAAATTGTTGAAGAAATTGATCACGAAAAAAATGTTTTTTTTTCTGTTTAAATTTATCATATGGTATTTCGTTTATAGTTAGGATTGATTATAAAATCTAGGTTTTTGTCAGTTTCAAATTTAATATTTTGAATCATTCATACAAAAATATCTTACAAATATTTCAGTTTTTGTTTCTGGAAAATTGCTTATATAAATTTCAACAAAAAATTTAATAGAAACCTTGAATAACAGAACTCTTCAACAACAAAAAATTATTTGATTTTTCTTGAATTTAGGATAAATTTATGCATTAATTTGTAATAGAATTTATATTTTTATATAATAAATTGATGAAAATAAAAACTGAAAATTAGAACAAACTTTTTATATAAAACAAAAAAGGCGTTCTATTATTCTGGTATTAAATTAAATTTGAATTTGCAGGTGCAATGGTGTAACTGCTTGTGCAATTTTCATGCTCCGCGCTTGCTATATACAGTTCTTCGACAGCATTATTGCATTGTTATTAAAAAGTATAGTGATTTTCATGTTACAATGGTTCAGTGTTATTCTACAGCTTTTTTTTTTTAAAAAAAAACTTCTTTTAATACATTTTCAATTGCTTAATTTGAAAATCTCATCTTATTATACAAAAATATGAAAATGAGTTTACATTTAAGTATAATTTCTAATATTAAAATTCTCATTTTTTGTATTATTTTGAAAAAAATCTTCACCTGCTTAATTTAAATTAAAGAAATATAATTAATAAAATATGACTGCACACTCAAAAATTTTAGCTGAACTTTTTTCGATAACTTTTCATAACTATATATAGCTCAGGATTAAATTATATACACAGCTAAAGTGATATGATATAAAAACAAATAATATATCATCATGATACTTTAAGTTTGAGATTAACAACTGTACGAACTTTTCCGCAAAACCAGCAAGTAACACCATATTAATTAGTGACGGCACACTCATCACTATTTTAATGTTGCATGTCAGAAACACTCTTGCACGGTTGAAAATATAAAACTGCAGAGCTACACCATAAAAAGCGCGGAAAATTAAAGCAGGTGTAATTACACCTCTGCAGCTTGAAATCATCGAAACAATTACACTTGCCGTGGACCGAGGTGTCATGAACCCGTAAGGATCGCATACCTTAAGATTCTATGCATCAGTGTCATTAACTTGCTCGAAACTATCACTTGAAGATCCAAATAACTCTAACCTGAAGAACCTTGTTTCGCCGAACGAAAGTACTAAGCGGAATTATAATTTGGACTGAGTGGTGCGCATTTCGCACGGTGCTTTAAGATGAAAGATAGCGAGAAGCCCGTTCGTGACGAAGATGCGGATAATACCCCCTGTTTAACGATGTTTGAAACAATCTTTGTGAAATATATGTGCTTTTCTGTAACATACAGAGCGCGATATAAATTTGTTGGCTGAAGCCCGCAATGTCTGCAGCATACAATTCAGTTTCGTGACTTTGCTTTCCCGCAACGATAATCCTTTTATTATCCATATTATTTTAGACGATCCGCGAGAAATCGCCAACCGATACGCTTGATTTGAGGACGACCTTATGCGACGGTACTTTATCATGTACAACTTCGTGCTACGAACGTACCTACCATAACTTTCACAACAACAGTGCAACAATAAAGTACCAACTCTGTTCGACAATTTGGACGAGAAAAATGATGAGTAACGATATTAACTTGAAGTGATTTTTGAAACTCACTGCTAACTCTGGAGCTAACTTTTTTTCTATCCGCAATAACGCAAATCAATTACCCACATTAATACTGAATTCTCTACTGCACGCCTACTATACTTACTACGTGTCGCGAGAAAAGAATAGGGCGCCCCGATTGCTGTATGATTCGACGAGCCGGACATCCCTCGTATAGGGGATGAAAGATACGCGCTGCTAAATAAATCTCATCCAGTATTATCTCTGCTATCCTGCAAATAGTAAATACTTGTTCGCAACGCCCTTGCTTCAGTAAAGGAACAAACGCCCAGTGCACAGAGTTGTTCTTTTGACCTTTAAGAAACTGCCACAATTAAGAGCTACTAAATAGAAAGCACTGTATGTGATAAAAGTATTTCAGCACAGTTCATCTGCAACGTATTATTAAGTTTTATCCATTATAAATGAAAAAGAAAATGAAATATAAAATTTGTTATTAATATAATGTTTGTTTTTTTCAAATGAATCATGCATTAATAGAAATACGTGATGTAAATATATAATGCAGAACAAAACATATTGTTTACTCTTGTCTGTCGCACAGTACTGTATCACTGACAAAACTCAGACTTTTCTGCCCGAGGAAAGATCATTTGTACAGTTGCATGTGTATTATTCACTGCAGCTACTGTTAGAAAATATTTATCTTAACTTATTATACAAAGGTAATGAAATAAATAGCAGTTAAGTTGATCTCAGTAACGCAGCCCCGCCTAGAAACACAATGTTGATAGTATTAGGTTTAATTCCAGCAGGAAGCTCCCAACTAGCTGCGTGGTTGTTTAACAAGACGAACTCATTACCATTCATCAATTTGAGCTACACTCCGACGTAGTGACCAATGGCTCTCTATTTTACGTAATGGGTTACGGCTCGACATTCGTCACGAAGACTACTACGGTACTTATATCCTGAGCACCCTTTCGTAAGAACGAAGTTTCAAATTATTTGTACATACCTTCCAAAAGCTCGGTAAATTTTCAATTTCCACGTAAACATTTTCATTTCAACGACTTGTGAAATCTATATTTTCAACAATTTCAATATTTAGTCAGTGCCTGATCTGATTCTGGTTTATCTCTTTGCACGGTTAATGTTGCCGTGGCTGTAAGGTTAAATGAGTTTCTCTAACGAGTTGACAAATCGAGTCTCAGGGGGGTCGTGCCGAAGTAGACCTATAAAGCGAAGGTCGAAAAGGCCGAGGCCAGCGTATCACCCGTTACTGCACTCTGCCACGTTTATTGCTCTTGTTCGCAACCTCGTAACGAATGACTCTCGCGGTATTCGTTCGTCTCGGTGTATTTTCACTCTGGACGGCGACAAGGTTCGTTTGTTCTTAACC
>JABFPM010005316.1:0-11431 GCA_022817325.1 Idris sp. 1 HC-2018 | reverse complement strand
TATTTTTTTTTTTTTTTTTTTTTTTTTTTTTTTTTTGAATAAAAGAAAAACATGTGATTCGCTGATTTTTGATACTTATTATCATAACAATGCCGAACATCATAAAATGCACTTCAACACCGTCGAATTTTAAAAATAATCATTTCAGGTTTTTTTTTCTTGTTTATTATTGGCATAAACATACTCAATGTCTACAACGACGTTGCACGATTCTCAAAATGAATTCAACAATCAGAACGCTCACAAAGAAACACATTTCTTTTGCTGTTTTCATTTTTCATTTAAATATGTGTAATTAAAAACAAATACTCTTAAATACTGCTCGTACAAATATTTCTTGCGTTGTATATATATTTTAATGTTAATCTTTAAAGTTTTTTTTTTCACCGATAAGTATTTAAGAGTGTTCGCGAAACAAAAGATAAGCTTGGGCCGTTCTATAATTATAGTCGCGGCTAGAAAAAAAGTGTTTTCCAGGCGTTACGGTTCGTTGTTTCTGTATTTTGTCTACATATAAGTGCAAGTGTTTTTTTTTCATGTGTACTTGTGTTTTACATCGAGAATATCAGTCCTGACTCGACATCGTGACACATTTCGCGAAACTTTACATTTCTCTCTCACACTCTCAGAGCGCATTTTTATTTTTTTATTTACAGACTCGCAACGTCCAAAGAGACCTCGATCCGCAATCTTGTTTGAAAAAAGGCGTAATCTTCCCTTTTTCTCATCTTAAATTTCCTTATATAGTTATATTTTATATTCAGATCCTCGTTTTTTTGATTGGTTTTAAACCCATGTTATTTAAAATCGTTTATATTTTCATTTTGCTTATATCATCATAATACATATATTTACATTAACTATCTACATTATCTACAACATCGACAAACGTTTAGTTGCGTTTATTTGTTGTTCACAAGTGTTTTTTGCAGCTTGTCTCTGTGTTCGCGTACCAATAATTTTTTTGTTTGCTTATCATCTCTCAGATTTTATCGTATCTTTTCATGTCTCTTATGGGTTTCAAATCCTCGTTATCAACAACAATTAACAAACATCGTCGGGAATTATTGAAAATTAAAACAGAGAGAGGTAAAGAATATTAAAAAGAAAGAAACAAAATTATTTTATATATCATACAAATGTCTTTCATACATGATCCCAAAAGCAACAATCGTGATGAGTGTAAAAGCGGCTCTCTTCTCGCAGTGTATCTGTGTACGTGTTTTCATATATATATATATCATAATCACAATACAAAACAAACAAATAAATATTCTAACATTAAAAAAAGGAGGGAGGGGGGGGGGTGATAGAGGGGACTTTAGAAGTCGAGGTCAGAATGTTTCCTTTGTTTCCTTCGGTGTCTATGTAACATGTGGTTGTGAGTGTGTGAGTGTGTGTGTATGTGTGTATGTGTGTTGCATTAGATATACATATATATATATATAGAGAACGATAATCAATGAACGATCAGTTTGTCGACCGAGGTTTCAAACGCTAATGATAAGACGCGAAACGCAAGCGCCGTCGACTGCGTGTGGGGGCGTTGTCGTCGTATTATAGTTGATGGTGGTGGCCGTGTGTGTTTGACTTTTCAGGTCAAGGCGGACGCCGACGACTGCGACAACGGCATGGCCGAATTCTATATGAACGCCCAACACTCCAGGGTCTTCACCACAAAATCCTCATGCGGCGCCAAAGGATCGTTACCGTATGTGCTGCATGACTGCGTTCTCCCTTGGTAAAGGTCGCTGTCCAACCACAGACCAAATTTACCACTGAAATTCAAAATTAGTTTTTAATAAACAAGTTCATAACGTTAGTTACTTTAAGATTACCTTTTTATCAACTTTTTAATTACTAAATTAGAATTATTATTTGATAAAACATTTAGCCGTTATTTATTTTTAATTCAAATAATATCTAGTTTTGTTTTCTTATTGAAAACTTTGTTTGTATAAAATCAATTTTTTAATTATTAATTGAAAGAAATTAGGCTTATTATTTGATAAAAGTGTGTTCTTGAGAGTGAGTACATTTTGTTGTAAGTACTATATGATTTTAATTGTAATTTATTTCAGATTTAGATTGATGAAAGTTTTGTCCCTTTTTAGAGATTAATTGTTGAATAAAGAACAAAAATCGATACTTACTCTCCGGCACCAATCGCCAGACTCTCATTATTCCCCTTAATGAAGTAAAGGTTATCGCCAGTCCAATTGAATGCCTGGAACTTGGGCGTAAACCTGAACAGAAGAGACTCGCCGGTGCCGTAGAAGTGGTCACTGACGTGCAGTGAGCAGGAAGTCAGTGCTCCAAACACCTACAATTAAAAAAAATTTAGTTCCTCTTTTGCTATTTCTTACATAATTTTCATATTTAACATTTAATAGCTTACACTTTATTTCCCAAATAACCTTCAAACTTGAGGATTAAAAAAAAAAAAACTTGTATTCTTTTTTTTTATTTCTCATATACTTGTGATAATGAACATTTAATAGCTGTACTTGTATGACTTTATTATTAAAATAACTTTTAAACTTAACTGTAAAAACTTATAATAATTTTATAAATGTCATTTTTCAAGTTGAAAATAATAATTAAAAAAGATCATACATTGCCCTCTGTGTCTTCAATGACCAGCAGAATGGGGCTATCGATTTTGGCCATCTTCCTGTACAGGCTGTTGAGACTGAAGCCATGCTGACTCGTGCTGAAGACCAAAGTCCAATGGTATCCCTCGGCCCGGGCAGGCAAGTGCCGGCAGAGGTGTTCCCTGTGGTCCTCGCTGAGAATTTCTGTGTTTCCAATCAGATCAGGCACCGCGATCTCCGCGTCCAGTGAGATGGCGCTGTTGGCGTAGAGAGCTCGCCTAAGCTCCTCGCTCATAGACAACCCCTGCAAACATCGAGAACCAGTTAGTCATATATAAATCAAGCTTAAACCTAAAAAACAGTGCAACATGATCTAAAGGGTTTCTATCTGAGGCTTCTTTCTACTTGGATGACTCCACTGATATTATTGACTCGGCACCAAAATGCAAAATGTATGGAACTGTACCCTGACAGAAATATCTGACTTCAATAAAAATTTTCATTAACAAATAACTTCGATCAAAAAATAAACTTTTTGTCTCATTATTGTTAGTCTTATTACTGTCTTGGGCAAGTGTGTAACGAGAGAAGCTGTTTTCTTTTCTTTTTTTGTTAGTTACAAATCTTTTTTTGCTTGAAATTAATAGTTCCCTTCACCATGAAATATTTCGCCCGTTCTCTCGTTGCATGATTGCAGTGCAAAAGTCATCGGACTGTAATTTAGCAGAAAAATTATTATATTTTGTTGAATTAAAAAAAAGTTTGTCTGCGAAATTACAACTCCAGAATGATGTTCACGAGAATGTTTGTCACTAAATCTAATTGTAAGTACACTGTTGGTGTCGCTGGTGTATTATGGGGTGTAACTTTGCAAGCGCAGATGGCGCCACTTACTTTTCTGAGCAATTTTATTAATTTAACCGGCATTTCCACGGCAACTTTTTGTTTTTATTTCTAAATTACATAATGGGGAAACCACGAACGCACGGGTACAAATGCACTCAGTTTGAGTGAGAAAATATGGTGGGGCAACGAGGCACGCATTAAAAATAACTGCTTTTCGCAAAAGCTGAATTTTTGCCAATTCTCCTCGGCGTTACGTCGCTCGGGCTAATTATAAATGACTCAACTATAGATTTTTTTCAGCCAAAAATTCAGTTTACAAAATAAAAATACAAAAAATCATTTACTACAAAGTCAACAAGTTTCAATCAAAGTTCAAGTTTATACTTATATTATATTAAATTTAATTTGTTATATATTTTTGTTTGTTTTTTTGTAATTTAATTTGTTTTTTTTGTTCTTTCTTTTTTTTAAGAATCGCAGCAAGGAATTGGTCTTGACGTCGCATTTGAGATGCCAGTTGGCCCTGTACTCAATTGTTACTTTTACATTAGTCGCAAACTGTACACGCCTATCAATAAACAAACACTACTATTAATAAAGAACATTCGTACTCGCGGCACTACTCGTAACTTTCACGATGACAATATCGTTTGCGAACAACAACAACTCTGGCATTTCCTTCTGCAATAAGAACTTCGACTGTAATTTTTCATTTTCTTACTTCCTTTTTATATACATATACACGATAATAATTAACAACTTGATAAGAATTAAGCAAATGTTTAAAATATTGTGTAATAACTCGATAAGAAAAATAAAAAAGAATTGCCAAATAATTGATCGAATCGTAATTGTCTAATTATAAAGATTAAATAACGATAGAATAAGATGAGATTGGATATGCTTAAAGTTTTAACACACTCTAGGGCAAATAATATAAATTTCTATGTATTTCAAATTCCCTTGTCTTATATTTATAAACATTAAAGTTTAAAATTATTACAAGCTTTTATTTACAAAACAAAATATTAATTTAAAACCAAACAAATTATATACAAATATCTATTTATAATTCTAATTGCAGTTCTCAAACAAGATGATTTTTTTATATAAGAAAATGAATCTTTCTTAAGAAAAATTAAATATATAGTAACAAATTACATGAATCAAGTTGCTTAAAAATGTATAATTTTTTTTGTTTCGGAATCGCATAAGAATAAATAAAGTAAGTTGTTTTTCTTGATTCAAATGGGAAGTGATTCGAAGACAGACTTCAAATCGGATTAAATTAATCGGCTATTTGAATGCGAGGAAAATTTTTGTTCTGGAAACAAACAAAAAAGAAACTAAATACTGCACGTCTTTTTAAGTAAAATGTTATTATAAGATGACATTATTGTTACGCAGCGAGAAATCGCGGACTTATTAAATGGTCCAATGATCCGAATAATGCAGTTCTGCGCGTGTGCCCACGAAACAAATAAGCGAAGATGAGTATTGTGCACCGCCGGATTAAGTTGTCTCGCACAATGGAGCAGCACCTTTTGCGGCTCAAAACATTTCCATAAGCCATCCTCATGATTAACGCGATAATTCCTGCTACTTATTTTGGCTTAAAGTGTAATGAGAAACGTGTTATACAGGAAATCTATGTCTTTCTTTCTTTGTAATTATGTTTTAATAAAAAATAAAACAAAATTATGAATTGACATTTTAGATTTAAATTTGTACTTGAATGATAACAAAAATGGACAAATAATCTAAAGTTTGAGCAAAAAGCTTGAACTAACTTTTTTTATAAAGTACGGTTTTTTTTAGAAAAAAATGTAAAATTCATAAAATTTAATGATCATATTTCGTTAATAAAACACTGGTAAATTAAAATCAATTATTACTAACAATAATAAAAAGTGATAAAAAGTGATAAAAAGTACCATCGAGTTCAAAGAACGAAATTTAATTAGAAAATGCAATCGAAAATTGTTAATTAAGAATGAAAAAAAAACTAATTCATATCAGAAGAAAAATCAACGTTGTTTTAGGGTGTAAGTGCAAACGAATTCAAATAAAAGAACAAACGTTAAAAAAAATAGTTGAATAAAAAGTGCTTTCTCAAAAGTTGAAAGAGCAAACATTTCTGATTACATAATGATGTACGCAGTGTTTGATATTTGAAATTCAATTTTTCATTTCTTCTCTCTTTCTCTGTATCATACATTTTAATTAAACACAAGTTATTATTACAAATTTTGCAAATTCAGTAGACGATTACGTCTGCGTTGTTTTAGGTTGATAATAATTGACAATCAGTACGTGTTCTATCGAACATTCTTTACAAATATGGTATTTAAAAAAAAAAAAAAAAAACAAGTAAATAAATTAGATAAAAGAAAATTAGAACTATCACCAGAAAAAACAAAAATTAAATTAGAATAAAAATAAAACCATATTTCTGCAAAATATGAAAAAAAAATTCCATACAAAGTTATTGTTCACCTAAATAATTTTTTTGCTGAAACAATATACTTGAATTTATTTTTAATTATAAACAAGACAACTTTGAATCCAAAACATCGATAATGCAGTTTATGAGAGACTTCATTATTTGCACTTCCTGCAGATCGATGAACAAAAATGTAAAAAAATGCAACATTAATTAAAGCAGGCATTGTGGTAAATTTATTTTTTTGTAACAAAAATTTTATCATGTCGGCTCCTTTCCACAAAGCCGCTTTATGCAACTCCCCGGTGAACGCGGCTTATCAGCATTTTCCGCGAGTTGTTTTTCAAGATGATAACCTCGCTTTTCAGACACAGGTTATCATGGAAGCTGACATATTACGTCAGCAATAGAAAAGCGCAAAAGTTGTAACATTGACTTTGAGTTGGCACAAAAGAAAAATTTCTATTTTTTCATCTTAAAAAGCTGTTTTTAATTTCAAAAATAAGATTTTCAACTTTTGAGAGACACAATTTTCAAATATTAATATGAGATGTTTTGAAAATTTAGTCTTCTACAAAAAAAAGTGCATTCAAATCGCAAACTATTTTTAATAAATACCAGGGACAATTTTCATAATTTATTTTTATTTAATAGTCCAATTAATTTCAGTTTATAATTTATGTCAGAATGAATGCTTTATTACTGAGATTTGCTAAATTATATGTGTGTGCTTTGATATATATATATGGAGATCCAAAACTTTGCAAAGTTAAACGCACTGATATTGATTAATTTATAATTGAGGTATTTAATTATGAATAACGAGGGTCAGTTAAAGTCAGCGATTTTGAGATAACAAACAGAGTTATTTTTGATTGCAATTGATATATGAAATCAAAGTCAAAACCAGTTTATCGTAACTGATCATCAATTTATTCACGATTTTTTGATCAATAATTATTTATGTTCATTAGCTTATCAACTAATAAATTACCCAGCTAATCTAATTATATATATAAATGGTCATTGCAACAGTGGTTTTTCCTTTTTTTTATATTTTTTTTTTTTGCAAAAAACCCCAAGGATTAATAAAAATAATAATAATAAAAAAAACATCATCAAGAATTAATGGAAATTATTATCATTTTTTCAACTTTATAAAAAAGGACAAATATTTTTGAGTTCGTCGAACGCTGTTGCAGTCTGAAGAATATGCACTAATTTTAGATTCAAGGAAAACATTGAAGTCGACCGAAAGTGCCATGATTTTCTTTTCTGCAGTCAAAAGTTTATTAAATCTTTGTTTCTGTTGAAATAAACTCTTTTTCAACCGTATGACTCACTGTACTTTTTTATGAGTATATCGTCAAAACAAAAACCGGATTTCAACTGCTAATAGTTTTTTTTAAACTTTTATTTTTAGTTTCCCAACAAATTAGTACTAAACATATTTTATGTTGTTAAACAAATTTAATTTCAATTATTCATTTTTGAGCAATCTTGTCATTTTGTTTTCTTTATAATTTAAATATTTTTTTGTTAATATTCTTTTTTGAGTAATTTTATTATTATTATTTTTTATAATTTAAATTTTTTTTTAATTTATTGATAATATTTTTTATAAATCCGGATTCCAACTCTAGGGTTATGTAAAGAAACAAACTGATCTGGTTTCGTATTGTTTTTAAGACTTACGACAATCGAGCTCATAGGATGACGCATCGAGGAATAATAAGATTAATAAAAAAGGGTTTTTTCAACATTGCCAAGCCTATTTTTAGTATCCTTGTCATCACACACGGACTTCTATCTTTCATCTCTTTTTTCTTAAAAAAATAAAAATTGTGCATATATAGTTATATAAAAAGATTATTTTACCCCAAAAAAATTATTTTACAATAATTACTCAATTTTGATCATTCAAAATTTAACTATTATTAAACCAATGGTCATTTTAGAAGATAAATATCTAAAATTAAATGTTTAATTGTAATTTTATCCTTTTATTGTATTTATTTGTAATTATAACTGTAAATAGATTTTTGAAGGTCCTTACCGAAAGCAGTTGGGATGAATGTTGAAATACATAGTTAAGTATGTGACAGGTAGGAGACATTTTGGCAGATAACATGTGAAAAATTAAAATACAAATAAACAAAATTAAGAACTTGATGAAAAATTAATAAAATTAATTTTCAAAGACGGTGACGTCACTCGCGAGTCCTAGCGTATAGCACGAAGCACGACTTGACACTGACTCGAGCTCGTTTTCGGTGAGCAAAGTTATTTGAAAGCCAGAGCAAAATAAGAGCAAAGGGTCGCTTCCTTCCTTTCGCCACGGAGGCCTCGCGTAGGACCTTTCCGCGTTGAGATAAAAAACTCGAGACTTTTTTTCGCACAAAAATAACTCTCAGATTACTTTGATTATAAAAATTAATCATTAATTTATAAATAGATAACGTATAAATAAAAATAAAAAAATTACACAAATGCATTAATTTGTGCAACATTAAAAAATGAGTATCTTGTTAGAAACTATTTATTTATTTAAAAAATGTTTATAAAGCATTAAAAATAGAACTATGAATTTTTGTCTAGAAAAAAAAACAACTAAACGTACAGCATAAATATTTATGAAAATTATATTTTAGCTTTGACATATCATTTTAAAATTGATGACATTGTTTATAACTTGTAATGTGATAACAAGTTTAATGCACTTTAAAAAAATAAGAAGCAAATTTGTCTCTCAAAAACCAGCATCATAAAATGATATCATACCAAAATCTCGTCGGAATTAATCCTAATAAAATTTGCATTAAAATCGTATTAAAATTATGCAATCACTACAAAAACAAGTGCCTTCTTTTAAGTCACTTTTACTATTTAAGGCATTAAAAGTGACTCAAAGAGGTTATTTTGAGACATTTTTACTGTCTTTAATGATAAAAGTTTCTTCAAATAAGGCACTTGTTTTTGTAGTGATTACATCTGAAAGTTCATCTCGAACTTTGTCAACATTTTTTTTTTAATAAAAATACTGTGATTTCGAAATAAAATTATACTAATAACAAAAACTGTTGTCTATTTATAATACTTGATAAATTGAATTAAATCCCCTTCTCCTTATTTTTTATATTGTTTACGACAAAAATAGCCTGCAGCTTGTTTTGAAAATTAAAAATGGTAAATGAAAAATTAAGTATATATATATATATATATATATATAAAAAATTAAGGATATAAGGAAATGTTGGATCGTTGCGAAAGTTCGCAAAAGATACCGTGTGCATTTTGTAATGGAGCTTCAAGGAGACCGGGAAACGCGTTATTGAGAATCCACAAGAACAAAACTCGTTCTTGTAGTGCAGAAGGCACATTATTTTGGCATTTTTGATTTATTTATTTTGCAACATAAAATGGGGTAATTGGATGCAGTTCGCCGCGAAAGGTCAATGCTTTATTTCTTTTGACGACGTTATTTATTGATATCATTTTTTTCTTTTTCTTAATTATGCAAATCAAACTATTTATAGAATACAAAGGTTCTTTATTTATTATAAAAAATTACTTCAAGAAATAATGAATAAATTTGATTTTGAGTTGAGTGTATGTAAACAAAAAATATATATTTTTAATCTGATGAGAAATTGTTTTAATCCATTTGACAAACAAAAATGTTTGTCTTGCCAATACAAGAAACAAATTTTGGCACTCGAGTCAAAGGCATTTATCTTTGATAACAATATCATGTTGTTATGATCGGAAGATTATTAAGTTGTATATATATTAAGCACACAAAAATGAAATTGTTATTAATTTTTATTGAATAAACTCTCGTGATAAGGTTATCGCAACTTGATCTGGCGCACAAGATGTAAAATGTTTTTCGTCTAAAACGTTTTTCGGTACAAACAACAATTTTTGTGGCCTTGCACACACGTGCTAAAGATAATCCTATAATAATTATGACTAAGTCGTATTTTTGTTTGCATACACTTTTATACTAATAATCAGTCAATGGAATTTGATTTTTGAAATTTTGAATCTACGTTTTTTAGGACATTTATTTTTCTTTTTGTTTGTTTAACAAATTTTAAATTCAATCGTTTATTTTAAATTAAGACCAGAGATCGACGACCAGAATGGAATTTGATTCTAGAATATTCTAGTCGAATAAGCGTTCATTGACTGGGAACGTATGTGGCACGAAATAGGTAGGCATTTGTGTTGTTGTGTCATGCGCATAAATAATGAAAGTTTTGTTCAGCGTGAAATGAAATGAAAATGCAATTTAAGATAAATTTAATTAATATTACTTTTCACTTTAACCGAACAAAATAAAATCAAAAATAAAAAATGATTACCGGTTATTACAAAATTAAAAAAATTAAAACGATTTTTGTTAATCGCATTTTCAAAATCTATTATCAAATGGCTTCAACTAAAATTTATCTCTTTTTTTTGGAACAGATTTAAACGTTTATTAATAAATATAAAAAAATTGATATCAACTCTGATAAATCAGTTTGCCAGGCCTAATTGACAAATATTTGTCTGAAATTGTTTTTAAATACTTTAAATCAATGAAAAAAAGAAAAGTTATTTTTGGTTTAAAGTTTTTTTTTAAACTGCACCATCTTAGATAATAAGTAATTGTTAGATATCTACAAAGCGAGTTTGTGCTGTCATGAAAGAAAAAATTGATTATTATGTTAAGGAAGGTCGGTTTAAATCACTCAGAATTCAATAAAACAAAGTTATTACAATTGTTAAAGAAAAAAAACTATGAGTAAATTTAACTTTTATTTCATGTAAAAAAAAAAAATCAGAATTAAAAACGTTTTTAATTTTTTTTGCTTCTGTTTGCGTAAACCCAGCTTAAACTGCGTATTAAGCAAAAAATTGCTAAAGAAGTCGTTTCGATTTTCATTCGCAAATGGATTTAATATGTAATTAACATGATTTATTCCCGAGTGCATATTAACAATTATAATCATCCCAATTTCAATGAATCATCGTTAAATTTTGTCAAATTTGTTTTTCATTTCAATTACTCACAGACGATAAACAAAAACGAGGAAAACTAAATGCTTTTTCTTCAAGATCCTGTCAGGATTTCATAATAATTTTGTTTTTGCGCATCTCAGAGAGATGCTTCTTGCATTACGTCATTTTAGTGAA
Source organism: Idris sp. 1 HC-2018 (assembly GCA_022817325.1). NCBI lineage: Eukaryota > Metazoa > Arthropoda > Insecta > Hymenoptera > Scelionidae > Idris > Idris sp. 1 HC-2018. The sequence continues at coordinate 364 of JABFPM010005316.1, read as the reverse complement.
AGACATTTTTTATTATAAAAAACAATTAATTATTTTTTGAAATCTTAAAATATTACAAAATCGCACATATATATGTAACAAGTAATTATTTATAATTCATGAGAATATCATTGACCTAAACGTGAGATAAGAGTTGCGTAATTTTTGACTAAAACGGCCCTCAACGTCTGTCTGCGATCTTAAAAATTGCGAAAATACGTTTTTGTGTAATTTGTTAACTCACTTGAGTGTTTTGTATGAATGTGGGTCAATTTTGATAAACTCGCCTGTATTTCCTGCTCTTGTAATGTTGACTTTACAACTTTAATTTCTAAATGCTCGTTTGTTATAAGTATATATGGGCAATTCTCTAGTACCTTTAACT
>JABFPM010005315.1:0-11431 GCA_022817325.1 Idris sp. 1 HC-2018 | reverse complement strand
CAAACGTTATTTGAAAAACTTCTAGCACCGCTATAGTTCTTTTAAATAATGATTAAATATAATGTAATAAGTGCTTTATGCATTTAGTTTACTAGCATTGATCGTAATTTTTAAAATCATAATTCTCAGTGTATAAACAATTTAAAATTTAAAGTGGAGTATGAATTGGTGTGAAAATTAAAAATGTATCAATCACATCGTTTAAAAGATCTAAAAACTGAAAATAATTAACATTTTCTCAGTGCTCACAGTACACCTATTATGAAAGAAAAACATGAAAAATGTTAAAAGAGGTATTGAAAGGCAAATTGAAAATAAAATTTAAGGGACTGATCCATTTAAAATTATAATTTAAAAATAATGCTACAAGAATCTCATAAAATATTGAAATCTCTATCAATACACTCAACTTCTATATTTTTTAAATTAGTTTACACTGCTCAAAAAGCGGACAACGAAATTCTTGTACACGTACAATAAATTTCATAAGGGGGCATATACATCTAGAAATGCGTAATTTTGACGCAAGTTGATGAGTGGAAGGGAACAAACTGTACACTGTACAAAAATGAAATAAAATTGTCTGTTTTTGTTACTATTTAAAGTTAAATTTCTTATAAATGATTTTAACAAATATTAAAAAACAACTGATTAATTATAAACAAAGGAAAAACCATTTTTTCAGATGCTGTGAATTACAATTGTGTTGTAATTTTTAGATGGAAAATGAAATATTCATAATCAAATGTCAATATTTCTTTTTACAAGTAAAAATTTTAAAATTAGCTTATTGTACTAACAATTCAGATTTATTACGAACAAAAACTAGCATAATTAGAGCCAATTCTGATGAGTACATAAGAAGATATCGTGACCACGCTAAACCACTGCAAATAAAAAATAGTTTTCATTTGTTTATAATTAATTAAATGTTTTTTAATATTTTGTAATATCTTTCATGAGAAATTAATGTTCAAATAGTAACAAAAAAAATTGATTTTATTTTATTTTTGTAAAGTATACAGTTTGTTCCCTTCCATTTATCAACTTGCATCAAAATTATGCATTTCTAGGTGTATATCCCCCCTAAAACATGTTCTTATCTTTCGAAATGCAAGTTTTGTAAATTTCTTGTACATATACAAGAATTTTCATTTATGATCCTAATCCATTAAATTTATTGTATAAAGTGTACAAGAAAAGCACATTTATTTCAGGCAGTGTATAAAAACTATAATAATTCAAATGTAATTTAATGATGAAAAAAATATTTTTGTAGAATATTATTTATATATATTTTGTTTTTCCAAAATCTTTAAGAAAATCCACTTCAATTCAATGCAGAATTTGTTATCCTTTTGCATTTCACGAACCTGAGTAGGATACTTAACTGTTGAATACATGAAAATCATCTGATAGAATTTCACCATCAAATTTGATTTACTTATGTCATCTCCTTACGTTTTAACCTACCATGTTCATTCAGAATATAATAGAGATTTTATTCATTCATTTTAATATGAGCTGATGATAACATAAACGATATGATTTAAACCAAAATTTTGAAGCATATAGTTTTCTTGTGTGTGTGTGTGTGTGTTTTTTGTTTTCAACAATCTAATTCTTTGTTAACTTTCTTCTAATAAGTTTTATCCGTTTTTTCAGGCTAACTACTAAATAGAAATGCTAGTCCTGCTCAGCAAAATCTTCTTATTATTCTTGACCTCATTTACGGACATTCTGTATATCTTCCACAACTCACCCTTCCGACTTTGCCCTCACGAAAAATAAACTACACCTTTCCGTGTTTTTCAAGCGTAAACACTTACACATGTGCAAGTTTCCCATAGTTCTTACACGTAGGCTTCTTCAAATTTCGGTCAGTCAATGAGTTAAAGTAGCTAAAATGTTTTATATAATATCCATTATATTTTTATTTAAACCTGCTTTTTATTGTAAAATCAACAATGCGATTTACGCTTGCGTGTACACAATAGACCTGTAGATAAAATAATTTTGGAATATCCATCATTCAAAAATGCAGTTTTAATGTCGGCTGTATTTCAGTATAATTATACAAATAATAGGTTTTATAACAAGCAACGACTTTTGCTTCAAATAAGCTTTTTTTAAAAAGAATCCATGTATAATTATTAAATTAAATAAAATAATCAATAAAGTATTTTTAACCTATAATTTATATTATTATTTTTATTAGTATTGAAAACATTGTAAATAGTTTGTACGGTTAAAATAAAAAAAGTTATTAATAAAAGTTTCCGCATATAAAATAACATATTTAAATATAAATAGATTTTATTAAGTTCAAATGGTAGCAAAATTTCTATGTTTAACTTTTATAAACATGACATTTCTGCTGTCATTCCAACAAAGAACATTTTTAAAATCAGCCTGCTTTTTGAGGTGAAAAATACTTCATGACTCTTTAATTTTTACAACGTTAATTTAATATTACATTATTCATGAACATTCTTATTAAGTTATACCGAACTAATGTATTGACAAATTAAGAATCAACAAATTATAGCATGTAAATTTCTGTTATCATTGTTAAACTTTTCAGTTACATATATCTATGCCGTTGAAAATTTCATTCGAATGAAAAATTCAGCACCATTTAATTCTAGTTCAAAGATTCATGTTGAATAATCATGAAACGAACGAGTTTTTGCATAATGAATGAGATTTTGGTATGTTCACAAGTGCAATGCACAAAGGATACATCAATCACTAGTGGCATAGCGTTGACGGTCCTGCTGAACATGCTGACATTATACGTACCGTAATCAATTGACAGCTGAGCAGATCCTGGCTCCGATGAAATGCACTTGTAACTGCCCTCGTGGTTAATATTGGCTGATCTGCCCTCAAGTTTACTTTCACCATTTTTGTCATTATTAACTCTTAATTGACCATTCGAAAAGTCAGATGAAGGAATCTCACCGTTTCTCGTCCACTCAATGTTTGAACCTGGTTTGAATCCTGAACAGACAATCGTCCAGTTTCCGCCTAGTTGTACATTTTGATGGTCGGAGTAGACTACTTCTATAATCAGTGATATATAAACACCATTAGTAAACACTCGATAAATTATGTTACTAATATTTAGCTGAAAATGTATTTGTACATTGTCATTTGACTTGTTATTGGCTCTACTGGTAGAAAATAAAAAGGAAACTAACAACAGTAAATTAAGCTGACTCATTAATCATTCGAAGTCTTCAGGCATAGTTGTGAAAAGCATGTGGGAAAGTGCATGTGTATCAGCATTGCCAAGTGAAAATTAATCAGAGAAGGCAAATTGTATAAATAGATGAAAACCGTCGCATCTAATTAATATAATAATAATCTAACAATGATTATTTTTTAGAAATAAGTGTGAATAAGATAAACATTAAATATTTTTTTACTGTAAATGTAATAATAATATTCTAATACACTGCAAAAACAGATGACTTTTTTTCAATGAGACACTTTTAGTGACTCAAAATAAGTCACTAAAAGTGTCTAATCAAAAGGGCTTCCATTAGCTTAATCTAACCTCTTTATATTAGTCAGATAGTTAAGCGTTGAAACTTGTGTTCTCGTAGTTAAATTTTATAACAATTGTTGACGCATTATTGACAAACCATATGGATATTTATTTAATATTGCTATTTTGGTAAATCGATCTTTTTTACAACTTTCTACAACAATTTTAAAGCATTCAAACTCACATTTGTCATTATTGACAGTAAATTTCACTTTTTTCTGCAAAATATATTATAGTAAATTAATTTTTCTGGCTTTTTATTGACTCGAATTGTTTATATATTCAACTTAATTCAAAAATTTTTGAGGTACGATGTATATCAATCATCAATATTTCGATTTAAAAAAGTCTAGGGTAAGGTTAGGTTCATACACACAGTTCACGAATTAAGGTAGAAAATCACTCGATCGATATAACTTAGGAATGTCATGTAATTTTAATATGTTGTAAACAAATTAATTGTCTATCCATTGGTACATTATACAAAGATGTGCACCATATGGGTGCTGAGAAATTAATTGATGAAATTGCATATTTTACTGTAGCAGCATATAGGTTATCGTTGCAAAGATGCCTATAAACGATTTATTGAATGACTTACAAACTCACCATATATCCAAAAAACTAATCAATGTATCTATGATTCTTGTATAATTATTTGCAGAGGTAAAAAATATGACTCACTAGCTGGGAGTATAGCAATAAAGGTTTAAAGATTTTATAACAATTAACACAGAAAATCTAAACAACTTGCCGCGCATGCGCAGTTTCGTGCGTTGCGACTTGGCATCATTGCATTCTGATGATTTTGCAATAAATACATTTACATGTAAAATTAACAAATGAAAGATGAAAATATTTGTACTTTCTAAAAAGGACAAATATTGTAAGGTTGAATTTCTATTTATACTGAGTAACGAAATTGAAAAAACAACTTTTTTCTAGTGTTTTTAAAAATTTACAAAATTATACATTTGAATAAAACTGGAATAACAAGTTTTTTATATTATATATTAAACAATATGTAGACTTTTATATTTTTTATCAACAAATGTAGAGATAAAAGTAACTGGTGGGAGCACGTGACATTGCAGCGTTGCCAAGTCCCACGTCATCATATAACCACAGCAGTCAAATATTAAACGATTTTCAATAACTTTACAAAAAAATCCCATATTATATTCAAATTTTGATATAAATTATAAGCAAAGAAAATTTTTATCAATTTTTTAATTTATCATAATATTTATAACAACATTTTTACACTCAAATATAACAACTCGTTTGACTTTAGAATCGAGTGATTTTCTACCTTAAAAAAAGTGAATGATATCCAAACACCCTTTTTTAATTAAATATAAGAAAAGACTTACGTGTCTGGACTTTGATCGGTGTCAGATTCCTCAAGTTCTGCCTTATTGCGTTTTTTTTCGTAAACAAGAATAATAGCACAGAGTACAACAACCTCAGCACAAATGCCCAGGAAAGGCCATAGCGCAGCCAACTTGTCTTTAACCCTCAAAAATGACTCTTTCGAAGTGGTCTCCATAGCGAGGTCAGTCCAATTATACGAAACTGTGCACTGAATGTTACCCCTGTCTTCCATGGTAATGTTCTCGACTTCAAGTGTGGCGCCAATAACGCCATTCTTTTGCAACAATTTGACACGACCTTCACTGTGGTTGTAAGTTTTGCCAACGAAAAGCCATCGCACTCTTGCTCCTGATTCCATTTGCTGTCCGTGACACGACAAATGTAACTTTGCACCCTCCACTACGCTGACCATTGCGTCCAAAGAAATTATTGGCTTAGCTAGAATTTTAAATTTAATATTTAATCTTGTCATGTTCCTTTGATACTTTAAAGTCTTAAAGTTTTGTCATTTTCTCGGAAAAATCGTTGCAAGATTAAAAAGGGAATGTTAAAATTTTGTTATTCATAGATTATTTTTTCATATTTTACCGATTGTAAGAAAATTTCCATTTCATTTAAAAGACAATGAATAACAAATTCTATCAAAAAAAAGTGATCTTTCTTTTTTGTCGGTTTTTCTATCAAAAGTTTGTTATAAGATAATTAAAAATGGCCGCTCAAGTGAAGACCAAGTTAACTAGATTAACGTCATTGAATGAGAATTCAAGGATTTATTGTATTGGCGGAGAACTTTTTATAGTTAATTAATCGCTTTTCACAAGAAATGAATGAAAACGAAATGCGAACTAAAATTTAAATGAACTATTCAACTTACGAACAACCCTGTAGTTCGCGATAGTGACGTTTTCCACTCTGCACAAGTAATTTCCGTAAACCTCCTCGTTGTCACGTCTTGAAATTCTTAATTCTCCGGTGTTGCTATCAATAGTAAAAGAAGAAGTGTTTTGTAAAAGTGAATCTTCCTTGAACCATTGGGCCTTGGGGTTGGCTTCCTTATCGCAATTTAAAGTTAGACTGCTATTTTTCGGTTTTAATATTTTGAAAACATATCCTACAACAAAAAATTAATTATATAATTATTTATTGCAAATTGCACTATTCGTGTAAGCAATTCACCAAAACAATTACTTCTAAATTGAATGTCATCTGAAAACTTAGTTAACGTTAAATTCGTGTAAACATGTGATAATTGAATTCAAAATTTAAACAAGATTTGTGTACATTTTATATGTTGTTACACATTAAATGTTGCAGTGAATTTCGAAGTTAAATTTATAAACTTTACAGATATAATTTGTAAAATTAAAAAAAATATATTATTTTTGCTCTTTGTTCGCTCTGTATATAATAAGATTTAATATCATCGATCCTTAATAATATTTGCACTTAAATGATGTCGAATTAAAAGTCAAATAATTAAATTTTAAAATAATCGAGATGAATTTTGAAATAATTTCTTCACTTTGAAGTGTCAAAGCAGATTATTGGTCTTAAGTTGTAAGTAATTAGTTTTTCGTAATTTGCGAGGTGGAGAAAAGTAGAAACTACGACTTTTTGAAAGTATCTTTTTATTGCTGGGAATTATTTTCTCGTTAATATAAAAATCTCACTCTGGCCATTAAATTGTAAAAATTGTAATTTATTTTATTTTTAAAGATAAAGACACTAACTCCCGGGTAACAGGACTTTAACAAACTAACTTTATTAATATACTTGATTAAAAACAATTTGCAATGTCGTGACGCTTTTGATTGCATTGCTGACTCAAGATTAACTTTCATGATAAATCAATTAAGGGAAGGTTTACGGTAAAAACGCTAAAATCCATACTTTTCGATAAAAAATGTTTTAGCTCCTTTTCAAGTCTAGAATCAAATTATTTTAAATTAAAATAATGAAAAAGAGAAAATAGTGTACAATTATTTTTACAAAAATAAACGAATAAAAGTCGACTTTGATGCTGCTTTTTAAACTAAATGTTTTAAGTAAATTACACTTTTCTTTTCTCTGAACTTAACGTACCTATTAACATGTTAAGAAATTATCATTTATAATGTCTTTTTAAAATTCTATGTCCAGATTCTGTTTAATAGAAAAAGTTCTCAAAATGAAATTAACATAATTTGGAGTTTACATTTTTTAAAAAATTCTCAATTACACCTGCTATTGAAAATAGATTGCAAATTTATTACATTTTCATTAAACAAATGTTACTATTATTTTACTAATAATTTTTTACGCAATTCTATATCATAAGTTTTTATAAAAAGTCAATTTTTATATTATGATAAAAACAATGATATTTAACTAGTTGTGTAGTTTGTATTGTGTCTAGCACAAATGACTTATGTCTTATATAAAACATTGAATTTGTGTGAATATTTCAAATTTATATTCGGTGCAATTTACAGATTATTTTCATGTTTTTAAATCAACATTACTATTTATTTTTTTGTCCAGTTCAAAATTACGATTCTTATAATTTTTCGTTTTCATGCTCTGGTGAATTGAAATACAGCGTTCTTCTGTAAATAAATGTCACGCAAACAAGCTTACAAAAACAGACGGTGAAAATACAAAAGTGAACATTTTATTTTATCTGAGTAATTCGTTAATAGTTTTTAACGACTGAATCTGACAATTTTTTATTTTCAACAACACGTTTCTGTTTAGGTATCTATTTACTATACTTTCACATACACACCCAGAACCGTAAATTACACTTTACGAAAAGCTTAAGAACATTATCATATATATTATTATTCTCGCTGAAACGCCGTTCTTTTTTACTCTCATCGTGACTCTTTTCTCATCTAAAATATACATGTAAATCTACAGTTTCCAGTTCAGTTCTACTTTTTGAGTTATCACGTCGCGTTAGCAAAAAATGCGCGTCTCCGTCTTTTACTTTTCTCTTCTTTCAAATATTCTGCTACGGAATAAACCATTTTTTACTTTATAGACTTTTAAAATTATTTTGCATGCAACTTCCAAAATGTATATTGCAGTGAAAATACGTCACTTCAAATACAATGAAAGAATGTGTGCTTGTCATAATATTTATTTATATATATATATATATATTTTTTTTCATAAAAATTCTACGTAAACCATTTATTTACTGCAAGCATTTTTTAACTCAACTTCGCTTTTATTTGTATTTATTAAACACCTTTGTATAATAATTATTATAAATATTTTCACCCAAAACCGAAAACGTGTAATCTAAAATTTTATCTCTGAGTTTGAAACAAGCAAAAAGGTATGGAAACATTTGCTTAACTATACGAACGCAGAACCCTTTGATTAATAGTGCCGATTGATATTTAATAGGACGGTTCGTTGTGTCTGTAAGTGACGAGAACATTCCTTTGATAAGCTTCATCAAAGAAGGTTTATTCAGAGTGTTTCATTCGTGACGCTCATCTCAACTTGTGTATTTGTCGTGATATCATACTAACTTCTTTCTCCTTCCCCAACTCATTATAATTTTCAAAACTTTTATTTCTGCTCGATGGGGATGACGGGATCTAAGTAAAATTAAATCTGTAAGCTTCTTTGTGGATAAACGAAAGAATAAACTTTATGTAACAAATCAGCAGTATAGTGTAATTTTTTTTCTTTTTAAAAAAAACCGAAATAAAAAAAGTTGTTGTCAACTTCTTTTTCTCTTTTTTTTTGTTTCTCTCATAATTAATCTGGAAATGAGTCTGTGTAGTTCAAACTTTTTGAATTTCACTAAATAAAGGGACACAAATTTGTCTTAGAAAATTTCTCGCCTTTATCTTTTGCCTCATATTTGTTTGTTCTTTTACTTTATCTGCCTCTCACGCTAAGATCAGTGCACTTTTCCCTCTTTGAATTATACGAAAGACAACATTTTGCTTGCGTATTTGGAGCACGAAACTGCGGCGAGCTGGCACAATTTAACGAGCGAGAAGCGCCAACGTGCATTTGAATTATAAGCTCATCGCGCAGCGTGAAATACATTCTACCACCAGCTAATTAATTATAATTTCTAGTGAGAAATAATCGATGGCGTTTCTTCGAGAAAGCTTGTCCCATTCAGTATAATTTAGCTGATGTGGACACAGTTTATTGAAGTTAATGGTGCGTCTTAAATTTCAAATACTAACTCTAATATTGAATTCTTAATTTTGATTACTTTAGAGCTGCATATGTGTACCTTTTTAGACAAATAAATTATGAATAAAGCTGCCAGTTTTCATCAGTGTTAATTATTTAGTGGGAATTAAAAAAAAAAGTTTGGAAAAAATCCAAATCTCGTATAGGCTTTACAAGTTTAAAAATTGTATCATACGAAATTAGGCCATTTATTATAAAAAGTTACAGCGATAAAGTATGCTTTTTTGTTTTAATTTTATTGAATTCATTTGCAGAATTTAGTTTTCCATAAAATAATTTGATATTACATTTTGTCACGTTCAATTTAAAGGTGCAATTTTAACTTTTATTCTAAAATCCTTATCTTCACTGGAATTTTCATTTCAGTGTTACTTTGCCTCGTCTCTGTTTTCTGCCGCTATTTTTTATGACGTTTCACTTTAGTGCATTCGAATTTTTATTTCTACTTAAAGTAATGTTTCGCTATGTATTTTATACACCACCTGCTCGTGTAATTTTCAATTTTATTCATGATTCTATTGTATTTATTCATTATTTTTGCCATTATTTAATATCTTGCAAAAATTTCGTTCTCCAGCACTCTTTTCTGTTGTCTTTTATGTATATTTGTTGCAGAGTTTTCGTTTACACTTGTTTACAATTCAAACATGGTGTAACTCTATTTTTATCAAAACAAAAATTAAAATACAATTGAAACGAACATCAATAAAGCTTAATTTTAATTTTAAATTAATCATATTATTAACTGAGATTTTATGTAAAATGTAATAAAAAAGGTAAAAATATGAATCATGCAAAGTTGCCTTTATATGGTTATAAATTGCCTTAATAGATTTCTTTATATAAGTTTTTTAATAAAAACACATGATATTCTTAGGTTGACTTTTATATATTATAAAGTTTAAAACGAAAAAAAAAATTGCACCACTTTATTGTTTAGTCAGAAATAAAAAATGAGCAAGAAATGTATTCTTAAATAAAAAGCAAAATAAAACGGGATTCAACAGGAAAAATTGTTTCTCATTGTAAAATTGCGATTGGCTTCACTTGATACGAAAAATCCTGGTTGTTTTAAACCGACAGAAAAAAGTCAGTAATTCGATTTATAACTCCCAAACTTGAACATAAATCATAGTTATATCCTCCTGTTTTGTACAGACTTCCAATACCAGTATTAAAGACAAAATCTTTCCGAAATAGTGATCTCCGGAGAATGAAAGACTATAATTTCTCGAGATTAGAAGCTCACAAAGTGCATTATGTCAGCTTTATAATATTGACTATGAGAGTAAATGACCAAATACAGGATAACCAGCTTGAATGAAAATTAAATTTGACGATAAAGTTAAATCGATATAAATTATCTGTTAATTTTTGTAAATTTAACAGTCTTTGAAATAAATAATTTAAAAATTACAACAACATTAAATGAAACATGTAATATTCCAAATTCATTAAGCGTCTTACACGAGTACAGTCCTGGTAAATGGTCTGTGTAAAGGGACATCCCTTCTAATCTTCTCAGTTCACTCGTTGTGTTATAATACTCGTACTCATCTTCTCACACTAGACGAGTGATATATTAATAATAGGAATTTACACTTAGATTAATCTAGAACTTTTGTATAAAAAATTATGTACAAATAAGTGTAAATAATTTTGACAATTGAATTGAAATGGATAAAATTTAATGACAAAGATTCAAAATTGGCTTTAACATTTGACCCTCTTACACTTTAATAATCAGACCCACCTACAACGTGTAAATCATACTTTTTGTTTCACTCCCACAATTCTTGCTGATCTAGATATCTGATCAAGTCAACCTCTTATAATGCTAAGGGTGTAGACTGCATCCCTCATAACTATAGTGGGTGGTCAATTTATCAGAGACTCTTGCAATTTTACTAATTCATCTTTTTTCAAATAACGCGATTTTTTGTAAATACATTTTATTTCTATTTTGTTGTTTGAAAAAAAATCTCGAAAATTTTAGATACAATCAAAATTTAACCTCTACACTGAGAAAATTATGATTTTAAAAATGATGATCAGTGCTAGTAAACTGAATGCATGAAGCACTTATTAGATTATATTCAATCACCATTTAAAAAAAACTAGCAGTGATAGAACTTTGTTAAATATTGTTTACATAAGTTCAAACGTTATTTGAAAAACTTCTAGCACCGCTATAGTTCTTTTAAATAATGATTAAATATAATGTAATAAGTGCTTTATGTGGGCCAAATCAAGGTCAAAATTATGACTTTCATTAGAACCTCTAGAATAGGTGCCACA
>JABFPM010005314.1:0-11433 GCA_022817325.1 Idris sp. 1 HC-2018 | reverse complement strand
AATATAGATAATACCATTGTATTTTTATAGAGCAGATTTTTATTTGAAAATTGTGTAAATTTGTATAATTGCATTTATATAAGTACAGTTGTATAAACTTATACTTAATATAATATCATTATATATAAAAAGATTCAATAAATATAAAAAATAAAGAAGTAATTTATATTTGTATAATCAAGTTATTAAATAAATTTTATATGACAAACAATTTTATTTGAAAGTGAAACTTAAAAAATGAAGATATAAAACTAATCAATAACATATTTTCTCAATTTTAAGCTTTTTTAATAGATAAAAATAATTTCGTTTTGTTTTGTATGATTGTCATAGATTGTAAAAAATATATAATACTAATATTAATTTACATTATAATATCAATATAAACAAGTTTCAGTGTACTGAAATAAAATATCAGAAAAAGTAACTAAGTTTCACTCAAATATATAACAGTTTACAATTAAACTTCAATTCAATTTGACGAATAGTTGTGGTAGTGTGCATTAAATCTCTGTCATTCTTTTAAGAATATAATATTAGCATAAAAAATAGTGTGCTAATTGTTAAATATTTATACTTTGAGCGAATCATTATATTGTTTTATTTTATATTCAGTTGTATCGAAGCTTTTTACTGCAGTGGTCCAAAATTGTAAACTGGATATCTTGGAGCAAAACGATTATCCAAACCAAAAACTTGATCTGATTCGCCTTTTTCTCGTAAACTTCGAGCATTGAACATAGATTCAGCATATGAAGGTGCAGCTAAAAAGTATAATAATAATGTATAAGCAAAATTTAATAAATAGTGATAATAATTTACATTAATAAAAAGTCAAATCAAATAAAATAAATATATTTTACTTCATTTTTAGATGAAAAATGTGTCTTACGCAAATTTGGATAAAGGTTATTCATAGATGGCTCCATTGGTGGTGCAGATGGTGGCATCACGAATCCAATTTCACCAGGTTTCACTGTTTCTGCTTCTTGTAACATTGGTATAGGCTGTTGATATCCAGAAAGCGGAATTGTTCCAATAATGAGATCAAATGAATCAACTAAATTACGACGATACCTATAAATAATGAATATATTTAGTTAAGTGATAATATAAATTTGTAAGTTAAAGAATAAATATAGATTAATTGAATAATTACCATCCTGACATGCAAACTTCCAACTGAAGACGATAACTCAAATCAATAATTCCGCAGTTTTTCAAATTTGATGGTGGCAGTGGAGGAACGTTTAACTTTTCTTCATATTCATCATTTGGGCCAATAGGTCCTTTAGAAACTTTAGAAATGACTTTTGTTTCTTCTTTGGTTTCAGAAGTGGGATTGTTAGCATAACATTTTATACACTGAAAGATTTATAAAACAGTGTATTTAGAAATATAATTATGGCATATTGTTCTAAGATATAAATTATTTACGTAGAAGTCATATAAGTGAATGTCTTAATTAAACGTTTTAAAAAAGCCTATATTTAGTCCACAATTTCAACCATTAAATTTTGTATTCTAAAAATTATTTTCGAAAATTATTTACTCTTTTTTTATACCTCAATAATACTTTGTTAGTTCAAAATTTAATTTGAAAATTTGTATTTATATGTAAAACTTGTATAAGATTTATTTTAAAATGTATTTTTATAAATAATTACAAAATCAGTTCTCAATTTTATAGGATTTTGTGCTTGTCTTTAATAATTTATTTGACTTTTTAAACTTCTCTGACTTCTAAGGTAACATTAAGATAACAAAACATCTTGAAAATAATTTATACTAAATTTGTATTTTTTACTATCGTTTGCAATAAAATAGAACATGATTTTTCAAAGTTTAATATAGAATAAATTCTAATCGTTTTTTACAATTTAATTCAGTTTATTTAAAGAGAATTTTTCTTTTAAAAAGATTAATTTTTAGAAATACGATATTACTTTTTAAAGTAAACAATCTAAACAGCATAATCATACCTTTTTAAACTTCAGTTTTATTCTTACAATATCCACTCCTGACATATTTTCAACATTTATTTTTATTGGTATATCTTGTCCTGGTACGTAGCCTTGAACTGGCAGTGAAACGTTTATATTTACAGGTAGCGAGGCACAACAACAACAGCAGAAGGTCTTGCTCATTTCTTTGTTTATTGATTCCTAAAATAAAGATTGTTTAACGTCCTATTTTGCATTTCACTGAAAGTAAACTGTAAATTTCAATCAAATAAATGGGTACATACAGAAGCACCAGATTCTTGGTTTAAGTCCAAAGGAGAAACAACAGTAAATAATGCTATAGCTTCCTGATCAAATTTCCATGGTCTGTCTAATACGGCTTTAATAGTGTATCTTATTTGTCCGAAATCTGACTCAAAACTACTCGGCAAATTAAAAGGTAAAATAAAAGTAAATGGGTACACATGTTCTCCAACAGGTAATATCAGTTCACTTCCTAAAAAAATTATATTGATAAAATAAGAGTGAACAATTTTTTATAAGAGAAGAGAGAATTTAAACTGATTCATTTCTTCAATGAAATTTAAATTTTTTATCTTTTTTGTTCTTGTATGAATTAATCGTTTTACCTGAAGCTGATCCATAAAGATAATATTGTGTTTTGAAATATTCTTCGTATCCAGTAACAGTTTCAGTTTTGTCTTCATATCGCCCCTCATTGTTTAAAACTTCTTTATCAATTGCCCAACATGTATCTGCAGCTCCTTTTATTTTTACATGAATACCTAGATAACTTTTATATAAATTATAAATGTCTAAATATGAAAGATATTTAATTTTCATTTCATATAATATTAGAAAACAGCTAGATTTTATTTCAAAAAACTTTTGCATGTAATAAATACTTTTATTTTAGTTTATTTTTAAATCTGCAAAATTCTTGAAAAAAATGTATTCCAAATAGTTTAAATGAAAATGAATTTTACATGATATAAAACTAAGACTGCATTAAAATATTACTTTTGACCAAAGAATCATTTATAATAATATTTTGATAATTTAAAAATTAAAATCTAATACTTAATAAATATATTTTTAACATTTTAACACATAATTCTTATTTTATTTCTAATACCTTTTTCATTCTAATTATTAAAAATCTAGTTGTTTTTAATCAAGAAAATTACAAAATTATCACATAATAATTATTTAAATATTTAAATTCTAAAATTAATCACATTAACTTTGTACTTACTACGAACTTTTTTTGGCTTATCAATCCTAACAATAACATTACCGGAAACATTTTGTCCTGGATAATAAGTATTAGACGAATTGTCAAAAACTATTCGAAAATCGTTGATACCCATTTCGTTTTGTTATATAAATAATACGAACACTAGTCTGACTAAAGTCTACACCCGCCCACACTAAACTACCGACCTCAGAAGAAGCTAAACAATTTTTTTTATTTAAGAGCACATTTCAGAGCACATTACATTTGGCGTTACATACCAACATTGTAAAAGTGTTTTGAATCATATGCTCTTTATACTTGTGCAGTCCAGAGATCCGTATATAACACGAATGAATGAAGCTCGAGTTGGTAATGCTGTGCCCAGGCGCGTATACCGTCACTCAGTACCAGCTGCTTGTACTACATACCGTCATCACTTTGAAATAACACTGGCATGACGTCATATTCAATTGATGAATTAATTTAATGCATTTTTTACTGCAATCATGGAAATCACAGTTTATAATGATACACATTTTAAACTTCTTTTATTATGAAATCGTCTTGAAATTATAAACTTAATTAACTGTCTTAATTGAACAAAAATAGCTTAATAATGCTTATACTTTATATATTATACAACTTACGTAATTATAAAATAATTTTAATACAGTTTAATAATTATTATTTTAATATAAATATAAAAATATATTAGAAAATTGTTTAATCTTCTACACTCGGTGCAGTAAATTCAAAGGCATTTTCTTTGGTTTGAAAAATGGATGAATAATTTGTTTGATAGGGTGACAACTGGTCTACAAGTGGAATATTTCCAATATAAATTAAAGCTCTTTGTACTGCACTTTTATACCTACAATAATAATTATTATTAAAAGAAAGACTTTTTTTTTAATACTTCCGTCTACAGGTCTGAATTTAAATGTAAACTTTACATTGCTGTTATACAGCCTGGATAACAAATAAATAAAATATTTACCATTTGGGCATACGAGCTTCTATTTGAATATAATAATCCAGATCTATGATTCTGCATTTTTGAAGGTTTCCTTTAGACAAGGATGGAATAGTTAACTGGGTGAGAAAATCACCACTCGTTTCACCAGCACTTGGAAAGGTGCAATCTTCTGCAAGGGTTGTTGATTCTTCTTTGTTTTCAACTTGTGGTGTATGAGCATGGTATGTTACTACCTGAAATATACATTAAATGCAAATTTAATTTTAAATTAATTAAACAATTTAGACAAAACGTTAAATAATTACCTCTTGTAATTGAATTTTCATTGATTTAACCATAATTCCCGACATATTATCATACGTAATTCTAATTGGAATAGCTTGTCCTGGAACATATCCTTTGAAAGGCAAGGATATTATGATATTTAAAGGCTTCGATCCACAGCACAAACAACAAAAAGTTTTACTCGATTCCTGTTGAACTTTTTCCTGAAAAACATTGATAAGAAGTATATTTCGATAAATTTATTATAATAAAAGTATGAGTCATTACAGATGCTCGAGGTTCTTGATTTAGATCAAATGTGTCCAGCACAGAGATTGTCAGTGTTTTGGACTTATCCACTTTCCACGGTCTGTCTACTACGGCTTTTAATGTATAGGTAACACTTCCGTATTTCCCTTCAAAGCTCGATGGTAAATTTGGTGGAAGTGGACAGGAAAATGGATAGTAATTGTCACCAAATGGAATTTCTACTGCCCCACCTGTAAATTATTTGTATTATTATTTATCGCTACATATTTCAGAAAAATAAATGTAAATTAATTTTTTTTTTATATATAAAGAACTTTACTCGATTCAGATCCTAGAAGAAAGTAATTTGTGTTGAAATAATCTTCGTGAGAGTACACTTTCTGGGAAGGTTGCTGGGAAATACTTGAAGTGTTAATACTAATATTTCCCGACGTACTAATATTACTTGAAGATTCCCAGCTCACATCAGCTTCGCCTTTGAAAAACAGCTTCACACCTTTGTAAAAAAAAAAAAAAATATGTACTCACATACCAATTTTCCTAAAATTTCTAATACTGCACATATTTGTTCATATCTTTTTATTTTCTATTATCTAATAACAGTTAAAAATATTTATTTCTCTCATCATTGAAAGTTATATAATTAATCAACTTTATATGAAACCTTTTTAAATAACTTTCATAAAGAATTCAACAAATGTTTTAAACTTTCAATAGTTTTCTAAATAAATAAAATAAAATAGTCAAATAAAAAAACAATTTTATAACAAAATATTTCCAATGACATTTCTTATGACATTTATAACTGTTAATGTTAATCATAAATTTGTAACGTATTAAACCACTCGATTGACTCTATATTTATGAGTTAAAATTTCTGTAATTTAAATATTGTAAATAATTGTATAAATGGTATATTCCCGTGAGTTTAATAAATAATAATAATAATATATACTGAAATATCTACTTATTTATAATTTTTAATCAACAGCAAAGTATATATAAAACGTTTTGTATTAAACAATATTATGCATTTTTTATTCAGTATCATTCACGTGAATCTACGTAAATATTTGTTATTATGAAATTCAAATTTATTGATTGAATCTGAATTTATTTTACATCTTGCTATTGTATAATGAAAAATAATATTAAAAAAAAACCTTCATAAAATGTGATACAATACATAAACATAAACTATATAAACTTAAATATTTGAGTAAAAAAGAAATTCATTTTTCTTGAATTAATTAAACATTATTTTCCATTATAACTTTTTACCTCGAACATTTTCAGTTTTATCTGCTGATACATAAATTCGACCATTAATGACTTGTCCAGGATTCCAAGTATTGCTCGGATTATCAACTAAAATATCAAGGTCCTTAATACCCATGATAATTATATCAAATTAATCATTAAAATAATTTATTATATTCTTAAATTACAGTATTTATTTTAAGAAATAATATCGCAACACTATATAGCTATGATACGTGTTTCTTTTTAAACTGATCATACTCTTTCAAAGACAGTATACTTATTTCTAAAACTTATGATATAGGTACAACCTTTTATAATTTAAAACATTTTTTTTATATTACACTCTTCTCGTCTACATGTATACTATGTATGCTGAATAGTTCAAGCAATACTTCTATCAATTTATGCTTGAATATACACAAATGTACACATATATCGATTTAATATAATAAATTTTTATAGTATTCTTTTTTCTTTTTCTTTTGTGAAATCATCAAAATGATATGAAAAACTTCAAGACCTTAAACAACTTGGTGCAACGAATAAATAAATCTTTTAATAGCATAATTGCTTACAAAGTTTTTTTTAGATTCCAATAAATTAATCATTTGCTTTATAAATGCAGTGCAATTTTAATGTCTTAACTTTTCTGAACCACAAATACCGTGTTGGATTGCATGAGAAATAAATAACCGGTCGATAGCGGGTGTAAGATAACGTTTTAGAGTAATAAATTTTTATTTCTCCATATAAAAGAATTATTACTTTCAATGTAACATGTTTGAAATATAACTGATTTCTTAAAAGCCATTCTACTTAATTAAATCTATAGGGAATTAATTCATTAGCAATATTGACAAAAAGTCGGAGCCTAACCATCTGTTGATATCCTTGCCAAATGTACTTGTAATGAACTTCAATCGTTTAAATTGAATCTATTTAAATTTACAAGCATTGCTGAGCACGTTTATGTATATTTCCAACTACGACTGTAATAAGGATGATTGTTAGAAAGTGACGATTGATCAAATAAAAGCAAACAAAACGTGCCTCGTAATAATTAACAAGTATCTATTATGTAATTAATTCTTTTGCAAGAAAAATTTCAGTTTAATTAAAATATCAAAGTTATTTAACACGTGCGTTGATTACAAATAGACTTAATACGGATAACATTGCATAACCTGATAGTCTTTATTAGAGTTTTGCTGTTTCCTTTGTTGAAGATATGCAAAAAGTTCAGAAACTCCCAGCCATCTAATAAATGTTATCAAATATAATTATTCCCAAAGCTAATTCATTAACCACAGGTTCAGTGAATATTAAATAAACTTAAATAACAGTTGTTGACCTGGAGAGGTACTTTTCGAAGCAGTTGCTGACCCAGTTATCACGTTTTTTTTTATGTATTTTTGATCAGTTAATGGCAAATCAATTTTGTATATCAAAACAAAAAAAACTTTTCTTTTCCTATTAAAAATATTAATTAAAATTTTAATTTCAATCAAAACAATTAGAAATTAAACAAATAAATTGCAATTAAACTTATGATATTTCATAGTTTAAGATTGAGATTTTAGTGAATTCAACTAATATTTTTCGTGATCTGACTCTTAATTATTTTGTTATTTATTTATATTGCGATCACGCGTTGTGTACAACACTGAAGTGTGTACACACAATGTATCACAAAGAAATTCTGTGTCTTCGGAGTCAGCGCGCAAACTCACCGAGCATATTGATCCATTTTCCTCGTTTTATGGTCGATGTTCTATGTAAGTAGCGCACAGTTACACGCTGGCAGCGTTTTTTGATCTTGTTCAAGTTTTGGGTCTCAAAAGAAAGGTCAAGGTGGATTCCGAATACTTCAACGAGCCAGCTACAATGCTAAATGGTTTGGGCGACAGTCCCCTCATCACACCCGTCGACTCTCGTAAGTTTTTCTAAAACAACCGGTTGAGAACAATGATAAAAAATTGAACAGCTGAGTACTCCGTGGTCACCGTGACCACAGACCTGTCAATGATATTTTTCATAATTATCATTCAAATCCATTTATCCTGAGTCCTCCTTCAAGTGTTTATGCAACCCACATAACAAACCAATTACCAGTAGTGACGCATAAGTTTCGTCTGACCCGATCCAAACCTACAAACATGTTTGGACTGAACCATTGACAGCTATGGAAAAATGTACTGTGCCTTCTAGAAAATAATAAGGTTCTTGAAGAATCAAGAAAAAAATACAAAAATAAGCTGTGACACTGTAGTGCCCAATTGAAGCACATCTAAGAAAACACTAATTAGAAGTACTCAGCTATATGTTTGGACAAAAAAATACAACCCAACGTTCTACATATAGACACGTCTAACCAGAATTTGATTAGGATTTAACTTTGAATTATAAAATCACATAAGTTATCCTAAAATGTTTTTTTCTAGTTATTTAAATTAATCTAGCTTGGAAATTTCTTTGTCTTTTCAGCTTCGACGGTTGTTGAGCTGATAGGCTTCTACGTTGGAGCACTGGTGATAGTATGTGGATTCCTGGTGTCCCTGTGGTTTTGCATGAAACGATGGGAGAATACAAAATTAAACTCGGACAAATCGTTGGCGTTTAAACCGCCCCGTCGAAAGCCAACAGCAGTAAAGAGTCCTGGCAGTACTGGTCACTATCTGAAGAAAAGTCCCAGTCCAACGGGACCAGCTAAGAGTCCTCCTGGCTCTGGAAACCAGTCACTGAGTCCAACTGGATCGCAACATTCTAATAATCATGCTGCTTCCCAAGTCTGCTCGCCTCAGGGTTCAGGTACTCCGGTTCAAACTCCGTCTGAGGACATCACCCTGAGCATTGAGAATGAACGTGACAAGGCTGAGATAGAGAACAGCGAGAAGGTGGACCGCAATCATCACAGTGGACCTGAAAACAGTGTCAAGAATGACAGTCTGGGTCAGTTGGTTTTTAAATTACGATATCTTACCGATCAGAATTCGCTGGTGGTCACTGTGGTGAGATGCAAGGGGCTGCCTGCACGAGGCTCACACAAAGCCACCAGTGATCCTTATGTTAAGCTGCAGCTTTTACCAGACAAACAGCATCATGCAAAGACGAGGGTCTTCAGAAACACGAGGGACCCGGTGTTCGATGAAGATTTCACCTTTTTCGGCATTTCATCGGCCCAGTTACAGGTTGGTTTTCATTGTTGGGTAGGATGTTTTGATTAATTTGAACTTTGACATTTGATTTGTGTTTTTATATGACAGACACAATTGACTGGGTTTGTTTAATTGAAGTTGATTGGTTTTATTTTTGTAGTTATTTATAGATTATTTTAATTAAATGTTTAAAGATTTCGACTTTTTAATGGAACTAATTTCAATCAGTGTCGTGTCAACGTGAAGCCCTATTAATCATGCATTGTATTCTGAGATGAAAGTTTCATCTTTTAATAATATATATGGATTTTTATGATGGAGAAGTTCTTTTTCATTTTGTTATTGTTCCTGAAAATAAAATCTTATAAAATGAAGATAATCTATGAAAATGAATTACAGTGAATAATTAAATAAGTCAAATAAACCATAAGATTTATCGGTTATATTATAAATTAGTCAGTTTTAGCTCTATCAATTGTGATTGAAATGAAATTTTGTATGAGAAATTATATACATTTAGCATAATATACTGAAATACATCTAAAAAATTGAATAGTTAAAATGTTATTTTTTATTTTAAACTGTTAGTTTCATCGCTTCGACATCCTAATAATTTCAATTTATTCTATTTTTCAATTAGTCAGCTGCTTTTATACTTTATAATATAAATTCGTTCTTATAATAAAAGTTATTATATTACATTGAAAAAGAATATTGCTATATTTTCAGACTTTTTAAGCATATGCTTTTCTTTGAAGAAAAGTAAACGTTTTATTTTCAATTTCACTATTAAATTTTACTTGTGTAATAACAAAAATGGATAATCTACTTAAAAACCCCAGCTTAAAAAATATTATAAAAATGAAAATAAAAGAAAAATTAATTTATATTATTTAACTTATCAATATTTTAAATAAATATCTTTATTAGAAATGTTATTAGTTGAATTATTATAATTAATTAAAAATAATTTTAGCTTATAATTGAATGAAAAATACTTTGTTGAGAGTAATAATCATTTTTTTGAAACAAGTTTTCCAGATTTATCTAAAGAAAACAAAATTCTTGACGTTCGAAAATTAAATAAAAACTATTTTTAAACTTAACAAATAAAACGACAATTTGAATATTGATTATTAACTTTTCCCGACCATAACATTAAAATAAAGATAAATATTATGTTTTTCTAAATAGATAATAAAGTTTCATAATTTTCTTAGACCTTCAAAATTCCTTCAGTTTGTCAAATTTTCGTAATTTTCCAGGAAATAACTTTGTTTTAATTAATTAAATTTAATTCATATTTAACTTTATTTCCTAATTATTATTAACAATTTTCAGTTTGTTACTAAATTTTCTCAATTTTAATAAATATGATTAAACCTTCATAAACTATATTCTACTAATATCAAAGTAATTTTATTCGATTATATGAAATTCAGTTCTGTCAACAATTCCAACTTAATAATTTCTTTCTCTCAACCACTCTACGAAAGTTTTCATATCTTCACCAATAATTTTTGTCCTTCATACCTGTTCAGGGAACTATTCACATCAAAGGTCAAAGTTAAAAACATAATAATTTAATAACTTTTACTCAATAATACTAACATTTTAAACACCACAAATCATAATTGCAGCTCTGCATTCTTTTGTCTGCTTTTTAGAAAACCAGTTTGCACTTCATAGTGATGAGCTTTGACAGATATTCACGAGATGACGTCATCGGTGAAGTTGTGTGTGCACTTTCATCAGTGTCGGATTTGGACGCTGCAAATAATCAACAAATAACTCTATATCAAGAAATTTGTCCCAGGAGCTTAAAGGTAAACACAAAAATTTCAACTTTAATGTCAATTTGATTACTTCTCAATTAAAATTTAAATTTAAATTTTTAACTCAAATTTTTTATTGAAATTTAATTTGTTTTATATTTTTAGATTCAGTCTCAGGGCAGGGGAGAATTGCTGGTATCACTTTGCTGGCATCCTGAACACAGTAAGCTGATAGTCGTAGTATTAAAAGCACGTAACTTGCCTAAAATGGACGTTACGGGTCTGGCAGATCCCTATGTGAAGATATACCTGATGTACAATAAACAACGTATTTCCAAAAGAAAGACTCATATAAAGAAGCGCACTCTTAATCCCATTTTTAATGAATCAGTTACTTTTGAAATTCCCAACGGTACAGAAGGACTTAGCAAAGTCAGCCTTGAATTTGCTATGCTTGATTGGGATCGAGTGACCAAAAATGAGGTAACTTGACATTCCTATTTTAGAGAAGATAAAACCAAAAAATAGT
>JABFPM010005313.1:0-11433 GCA_022817325.1 Idris sp. 1 HC-2018 | reverse complement strand
TGTGTATAATTATATAAAAATTATGAAAATAATACAAGATAAAATAAAAAAAAAAAATTTATTTCATATAATAAAATATTATATTTCAATATATTTTATACAGAAATTTTGACAAATAATACATTTTTTAAAATAATTTTCAAAAATTAATGTTACAAAGGCGAAATAATTTATAAATTGTATGTTTCAAATTTGAAAATTATTTTAAAAAATGTATTATTTGTCAAAATTTCTGTATAAAATATATATTGAAATATAATATTTTATTATATGAAATAAAAACAGTTTTTTTTTATTTTATCTTGTATTAATATTTAAAAATGGATGCTTGGAATTCAAATTAAGGACAGTCCACTGTATTGTTAAATTTATAGTATTCAATTATTTATTTATAAATGTACCAGCTTGCCGACAGGCACCAGCTATCGACATTTTTAAAATCATTATTTCAAGAAAATAAACATGTAATTAATAAAAAAATATTTGGTGATAACTAATTTAAAATTTAATAATAAAAATAATTTTTGGCGTTGAAAAAATTTGTATGTAACGGTAAAAAAAATATTTTTCAAATCAATTTATCAATCTTTCATTAGAGACCGTCGTTTTTAACAAAACATTATAGATTTTTAGTTTGATGTTTTAATAATAAAAGTAACTTGTAATTAAACTTAACAGTATACAAATGTTATGAAACTAAATAATTTATAATAAAAATATTTCTACAAATAATTATTATGTGAATTCTGAAAGCTACTGTTGGTAACTGATGCTTATGTTATTATTATTATTATTTTATATATATAAATATTGATAAATTTACAATTTAATCATTTTTAAATATATTTTAAATTTACAATATCGATTTCTTATTAACTTATGCGTCAACTTTTAATTATTTGAAACATTTAACATATCGATACAGTAGAAATCAAAAGCTTCTTCAGTTTTCCTACCTTAACGACATTTTTTAAAATTAATAAAGTACAATTATTTATTATACCTGGATTTAACAGCTGGATTTTCTTCAACTGAGACATTTTTCGTACTTTCTGTGCGAGCTTGTTGTGTTTCATCTACATCATTTCCATCGAATTGCCTTAAATTAACACTTTAATTAATATAATAAATTACCTTCCTAAAGTTGATAAAATAATTTTCAATAATAAAAAGATTTATTATTAGCGTTAATACACAAATAATTAATCACTTCCAGAATTAATAAATAAATTACACTACATAATTGAAGTAACAACAAAATCGGCTTGCGTGCAGCAAGTGCAAGAACCTGATAACTTTTACGCACCAATAAACTTTCTCATATATAAAGAGAGCCTCGAATTAAAATTAAAAAAACCGCAATTGTATTGCAGCTTTTGAGGAAGTACTTCAATACGGAATTTTAATACCAAGCAATATTCTATATTTTTTTTTTCAGTGCAATTACTTTCGGAAGTTCATATTTTTTTAGCTCTTTAATAATCGACATTTCGAAGCAATCTTTTAATTATGATTTTTATTAGTTCCGTTTTACTATATATACATACTTGTAAATTAAAAATTAACTACCATTTCAAAATATCATTTCAAAAATTTCTTCATAAAAAAACTATTATTAATCAAATTAGTGAAATGATGATTAAATTTAATTTTTGTTAGAAACACAAATAACATACTTTTTAGTTCCAATCCTGCGGCGATAATACGACTTCAAATGTTGTCGAGTGAACCTATTTTGCAATACAAGCATAAATAAATTTTTTACTTAGGCATTATTTAAAAAACATGCATTTTCGTTGGAATTTCCTTTTGACTTACACATATATTAAATTTAATTATATAAATACAAACAATGTATTAGCGAATAAAAAATAAAAAATAATTGTAGAAGTGCTTGAATATGTGCGAAACTTTTCATTAATAAAAAGAACAAAATAATTGTTTAGTTTTACATAATCAATCTTGATTTGATTGTTAGTTTTCAATATAATACGGCATTGGAACATGTAATATCAAGATAGTAATGAATGAACAGTTGAAAATAATAAAAGAAATTATGAGAAATAACAGGGTTGTACAAATTTTCATTTGCTTTTTAACGTCCAAAGTTAATCTGTTTTTAGGAAGTTAGTAAAAAAAGGTTTTCTTGTTAATGTAATAAGATTAAGACCGTCACCTGAACTTAAAAGTAAGATTAAATAAAAAACTTTTTTAAAAGTACTTACAATGTATAGATCATCAGATTTAATATTAGTTTTTAAAAGAAAAAGTTTTCTTTAGATAACAAATATTTAGATTATTTTAAACATTAAAATGGTTTAAACATTGTAAAGATTCAAGTAAAAGTGGAAAAAGAAATCAAGATAAAGTATACGGAAGAAATTTATTATTTACATAGTAGGTATTTAACAATCAAAGTAAAGTTCAATAATTAGAGATTATTCAGTAAAAATGGTTAAATATTCAAACAAGTTTCTATAAACTTCAAATTAATTTCGCATTCATTAATCTTTAAAAAAATTATTTACTAGAAAATTTTCTATTAGTTATTCAGACAATACAGTATTAATACTTTTTACACGTTTAGTTTATTGAAAAGCACTTGATTTACTCAAGTTGAAAATAGAAATGCATAAAACATTTATTTAACCATCTCAACTGAGCATCCATAAATACATCCTATACATTTTTACAAACTTTTGTGAAAGTTATATGAAGACAAGAGCATAGCCTGTAATTTCATGTTAATAATTCACATAACTCCAACACCGTTTGTTATGTACTTTACAAGTTCACAGTCTTTACACATTTTATTGTCAACAGAAAAAAATAATTATTATCAATCATTTATTTACAAATCAAATGAAGTGATTGTGTTAATTTGTGAGCTAATAAATAAAAAATATGTATACATTAGTACAAAAATATTTTTATATCAATTACTCTCTATCTACATACTTAGAAGTTGGACGTCTACGTCGTGATGTTGTTTTTTCCGTTGATGTTTGCTCGGTGCTTTTACTGAAGAGAAAATCAAAATGAGTACTAAAATTTTTGTTAATAAGCTTGTTCTTGTCAAACAAAATTGTTTACCTTGTAGAAGCCACAGGTCTTGATCTTCTAATGTTCGAATAACTGGGTGTAACTTTTGGAGCACTAAATTTTTCTTCAACTGGCTTCTTCGAAGTAATTTCTACAACTTCCTCCTCTTCATACTCTTCGTCTTCCTCTTCATCGACTTCTTCCACAACTGGTTTCACTTCTTCATTAGACGATCTGTTGAATTTTAAAATTAAGGTTCAAGAAAATTAAAAATTCATATTTTTAGTTATTTATCAAATCTTCTGAGTTAATCACCTATGCCTTTCGATCGTGACATACTGCGGCTTACTAGTTCTCCTGATACTCTTCACTTCTTGTACCTCATCGAGCCCTTCAAACTGCGTTCTTCCGGGTCCATTAACATACCTGAACCGGTTATCCTTTTTACTTTCTCCTCCATCGTCCCTTTGATTTGGCTTATTACGATTTTTACTTGTCTGACGACTCAAAACTCTTTCATACAAACTAAGACTAATTGTCGCCGGAGTAGCCTGTCCCAAATTTGCAGTGCTATCCTTCTCCTGAAGCTGCAGCTGTCTTTCAAGTTGCTCCAGTCCTCCTGAAAGAATAATTTTCTTCTTACTAAAATCTTGTAATTAATTTTTTTCTACAAAAAAGAAGATACAAACCAGCTTTCTTAATTAGTTCAATTAACTCCTTAATCACTTTGGGGTCCTCTTCAACTTCAGAACTAAGTATCCTTTCACTCGTGACCTTGAATGACCTTCCAGAAGCTGTCGTAGATGGAGTCTCTGTGGTCGTACTTGTGGTTGTGGGTTTACTTCTGCTGATGGTTTTGTACAGCAGGGCTTTCGGGGTCACCACAGCTTTAGGCTCTTCCTCCTCTTCAGAAATTTCTTCTTCTTCAATTTCGTCCTCGTAGTCGTACTCCTCTTCTTCCTCTGGCTCTTTTTCAGTGGTAGTTTTTTTGGTACTGCGAACTGTTGTTGTTGTTGTGGATGGTGCTTTGGTTGTGGTAGTAGTTGTTGTGGTGGATGAGGCTTTTTTGTTTTTGGGACAGTGAACGTTACGAGGATAGTCGCAAGAGTCTGCAGCTTTGTTAAAAACCAAACCTACAAGAGAATTTTATTTTAAATCTAAAATCAGCTTCTTTAAGTTAACTATTTTTTCATTTATAAATCTTTAACTAAATTTAATAATAATTTTTTATTTAATATATATGTATTTTAGTTATTTGAAACAAAATTTTAGTTACCAGATGGACAGGTGAACTGATGGGCCACAACTCCCAGTCCGCTTGGACCACTGTCCAAACACCAGAAATACTTTTTGCAGTCACGAGGGTGGGGGAAAAAACCTTCGTCTTCACATTTGAAATCTGAAAAGTAAGTTAACTCATCTGACAAGACTCCTAAATAAATTTAGAAAATTAACTTATCCTTAATTTAAATCAAGGAGTTAACTTATTTAAGCAAATTCCAAAATAGATTTAGAAAATTTTTGAATTAGGCACTTACCACTTCCTGGATCTGGAGTGGTAGGTGGCTCTGGTGTCGTCACTTTGCTGCTCAGAGTTTCACTTGCAGCCTTCTCTTCCTGATTTCTCTGCTGCTTCCTACTGCTCCCACTCCTGCCCCTCTGTCTGTTTTTAAAATTATTTCTAGGCCGCGACACCTTTTTCACTACATTGCCATCTTCATCATCATCTTCCTCTTCTTCGTCATCATTTCGGTTTTTGTTTCTCGAAGTTTGCACTCTTTTTCTCGGAGTCGGAGCAACTGTAGTGGACCTTCTGTTATTGAAATTGAATTTTCGATTTACAGAATTGCTCTGACCAGACACCCTGCTGTTTTTCTTGATTGAAGTTGACCCGGCCTTTTGGTCCTCAATTTGTTCCCTGAACACAAAAAAATTACATTTTATTTACTGGAGAATATTTTATGCTTTTTTGACTGGAAACCTACTCATTGCCTGCAATCAAACTTTCTTTGGCAGCTTCAATTAGAGGATAAGGTTTCCCATGACACTTTCCTCGGAAGTCATCGTTATCGATGGACCAGAACATTATACCTCCCAGACTTTTTTCGTTCACGTACTGGGCTTTTTTTCTCACAATGTCCTCGTCGTCATAACCAACCCACTGGTTACCTTTGTATGCGTATGGTCCAACAGCATTTGGATTTGGGTTTTCAACCACCCAGTCTTCTTTCTGAACATTTTCACAAATCTAAACAAAAATGGTAACAAATAAATAGTATACTGTTTAGAAGTTAAAGTTGTGACATTTCTGTAAGAATAAAAGTCTGAACCTCATAGTAAGCCAGGTATCCTTTTTCCCTAGTAGCATCTCCCTCAACCCCAGGACCATCAGCAGGTGAACCAACGTTAGTGGAATCCTGATTGAAAAGTGTATAAGACCTGCCATAAGTTGGAATTCCAACAACGATTTTGTCAGAAGTTGCTCCTTGTTTGATTAAATAATTAATAGTATAATCCTGCAAAAAAATGTTTAAGTAAGAAATGTTTTAGAACAAAAATGAGAAATAAATTTCAGTCCTCACTATGGTCAATTCAGTGTCATAATTGTATTCATTGTCCTCTTCCAAAGGATATAGAGGAGCATGATGGTTGACAGAAGGTTCAAAGGCCGAGTGATAATCGTAAGAAAGAAGATTAAAGAAATCCAAATACTCGTCCAGAGTAGGAATGTCGTATCCTTTTTCCAGGTACTCGATTCCAGCTGGAATTGCCATTGTGAGCAGCAGTCTGGGTCTTCCAGTTTTCGAGGACTCCCTATCAAATTGTTCTCTCAATTCCTAAAAGAAAAAAAGAATCAATTTTACTAATTATTAAATTTTTGTTTTCACAAAAATAAAATTCAAATACCTGAACCAAACTGGCATAATTATCCTTGTCCCTCGGTTTCCCTCCGTCCCTGAAAGCAGGATATTCCCAGTCCAAGTCCAAACCGTCAAAGTGGTTCTGTCTCAAAAATTTGACACAATTTTTGACGAATTCTTTGCGTCTTTTTGGATCAGCTACCATTGGTGAAAACCTGCTGGAACCTTCGTTCCAACCACCAATGGCCAACATCGTTTTCAGGTTTTTATTGTAAGTTTTTAGACCAGTGAATTTGGCATATCCACCTTGAATTGTAAAATTGTTAGATTAATTTTTTGTTTAAAAAATTGATATTAAAAACAAAAAGAACTCACCTTTTTCTATGTCCTGGTATTTGTCAAAAGGTTTTAGCGTATTATCTTTGGTAAAGCCACCGAAAGCGTAAATTAAGTGTGTGCATAAATAAGGATTAATATTTTGAGGTGAAAATTTTGCAGTCCCAGGCCTGTAGACCGACCAGTTTGTGTAGTAACAAACGATCCTTTTTTCTGCAAATCCTGTGTGGCAGAGCAAATAAACACATTTATTTTATTAAACCATAAATAATTTAATTTATTTTTCTCTTGTAGTAAAAATTAGATTTATATAATTGTATCGAGCATTTATTATACAAATAATGATAAGTAAAAGTGGTTTGGAAATGCGATAAGAAACACAGTTTCAAATTGGTTTCTTGTGTTTTTCATAAATTATTCATATATATGTGTTATGTTTATAATCTCTCTTTTCTTTCAAGAATGTCATTTTTTAATTTAACTTTTTATTCATAAGTATTCTTTAGTCAAATCACATTTCTAAACAGTTATCAGAATTTGAATATCCTTCCGGTCTCAATTTTTTAATTTAAATATTTTGTTTTATAGAATATTGTAAATAATTTAAGAACATTTGAGTTGAAATTAAAAAATAGATTTCATAGGAATGAATTTTTTTCTTTTTTTTAATTTTGAATGGAAAAATTATTGTAAAACTTTCAATATATAAAAAGGACGTCACATGTACCAGTGATGCATGTTCAGAATTCATTAAACTTCACATAGCATCACGCGAAATCAACAACGCATTCTGCTTTGCATCCTAAGTTGCCTTTAAATGTGCATTTCACCTGTGCATATTTTGTTCTTAACTCCCAATCATTTTAACACAACTATTGTTTTCTTTCTATATATAAATCATAAATGACAAAACTTTCTGCTTGTAAAATTTACATTTAACAAAAAATGTATTAGGAAAAAAAAGAAAGTCTGAAAATAGTTTTCAAATTTTCATTTCATTACGTAAATTATTTTTAAATAAAACTTATTTTATTTGTAAATGTGCTAACTAATCAAGCATAAACTTTTCATCTTCTTTCTCTTGACACAATTAACTTGTAATTTTAATTATATTACCTTAAGATTTCTACTATATATACATCACAGTCACACTTTGAGAAAAAAAAACTTTGTTAAGCAATTTTCCTAGGATGTTATATCTATCATGCATATGTTGACGTCTGGTCATAAATGGTCTGGAGAAACTACTTTTGGTCTGGCAGTGAAATTGAATTGCAATAAACTTTCGTTTGTTTCTGAAGACGAGTTGGCCAAAATTATTGTTGCACATTTTGCAAATGCAATTGGAACTGCAATTTAAGCTAGATTGAATCGCGGTTGCGATACTTTAATTGGGCCTTGCGAGATAGGCAATCAGCTCAAAAATGAGAAGTAATGCAACATTTTTATTAAGAAATTGCATTATTTAGTATTTAAAAAATGAACTTTTTTTAAATTTCATTTCCTTGTAAAATAAAAATCTATTTTTTATACATCTAAAATCTGTTTCAGAAATGCATCTATTACGTTTCTAATTTATATATAAATGAGATATATTTATGAAATAATATAATATATAAGAATTACATACAAATTTGTAACACGAAAATATATTTTACATCTGTAGGTAGTATGTTAATTAAAAATTCCCGATATATCTCAAATATAATTGAAATATATTTTTTATGTAATACAATATATATTACATTAAAAAAAGTATTTGTAAAAAATTCATATGGGTAATATATTAATTACATTTTTATTATATTTTCAATAAATATAATATGTAGAATTAAAATATATTCACAATATAAATACAAATATAAAAAAATGTATTTTGCATGGTAGGGAGTTAATTTTTCCAATCCATATTTTCCAATACTAATTTTCCAATTTGTTGTTACCAAATAACATTTTTTCCAACAAATTATTTATAATAAAGATTATAAGAATCAAAATCCACGTCATTTAAAGAATCGTAGAGAAAAAATTTTTCGCCTGAAAAAGCTGTTTGAAAATCATCCGGAAAATTGTTTAATTCACCCAATGATGTTGAATTAGAAGGCATATTTCTCTGTCTTAGGCGTTATTCAATTTTCGTCAGATTCCTGCATTCTGGCAAGTAAGACAGCACTGATACTTCTAAATCACGTATTTCAGTAGCCAGTATCTGAGCTGGACGAGCTTCCGGATTTTCAGCAGCTTTGCGTTTTATTCGATTTTCAATTTTTTTTACTTGTAATTTCTTCAGAATTCGGTGCATGATCGTGTCCACCGCTTTTATAACTTCCACCCAATTTTCCGTATTTACTGTGATAACTCGCGTATCACATTCAGGGTGTTTTCTACATCTCCAGTACGTACGATCTTTAGGTCATGAATAATAATAATATAAAAACTCTTCATAAGATAAAAAAGGATTTTTATTTCCATCTGCGTAAATTAGTTCAATCATCATTATTGTGCACTTCACTAATACTGTAGTGAATAAATAAATAAATGAAATAGAGGAATTTGTTGGTGAATAAATCATAATCAAGATATCTATCATAATTTAAACTAAATTGATTTAAATTAATTATAAATGTATCAATTAAAAATCGGTCGATAAATTACAAATTGAAATGTGTAACTTAATTCAATTTTTGACTGCAGATGGCATAATTAATTGTATTAATAGTCTAAATAATTTTAGTTTAAATTTTTGGATTTATTGGAATATTTATTGGAAAAAATGTCCATTGGAACAAATAATGTCTTGGAAAAAACGGCCATTGGAAAATATGAATTGGAAAAATTGTCGCCAAATCATTTTACATAGATAATAAATATAATTCAGGCTTTGATTATTTGTATGAATCTCACGTTTATTTATAACATAAACTTTTTGTATTTATAATTTATAATACATTTAACTCATTGATGTATATAATTAAAAACAATAATAGATTTTTTTAAATAGTAGATAAAAAAACATATATTAAAAATAAATTTTCTTTTATTAAAGGTTGTTTCAATTACTTTTGGTTAAAAAAATTGTTGACATAAATTTACTGATAACTTTATTTTAAAATTTTACTTTACTTTAAAAGTTTGTAAATGTATTAATATTTTTGATTCAATAAATATTATTAAGTTATACTTACTCCATCGTCATAAATAATTTTTATTTTTACATTTACATCTTTTAGATTTTATAGTTTCTTTTGTATTTGTATATATTGTATTACTTTACATTTTTGCAAATTTTTTGAGGGAACCTTGTTCATAAATAAATAATTCTTTTCCGGTAGAAAATTTTTGAAATAATTCTTTTTATTCATCTTATATCACAATTTATTTATTTACACTCACCATTTTGAAATGTTATTGCAAAAATTGCAAGCCACAGGATCAGAATTGCAATTCGCGTCTTCTGTAACATAAAGAATGTTCGATGTTAGAGGTATGTACAATTATAATTGAGCGTAAAAGTAATTCCAGTGTGCGATATAATCCCGTTATACGAGTCTGACGGGAAACGAGGCTTGAGTCTCAATTCTTGATGCAACTTCCTGTACGGTAACACATAGCCTTCCCATATCAATAGAATCGATTAATGTGCGTCCATGAAAATTGCATTATTTCTTTTAATGATCATCGTCTTTTTTTGTAATTTTTTTTTCTTACTTGTAAAGTATTTTTTTTTACTCGGGAAAATTATGATAACAATCAAAAATTTTTTTTAAATAAAATATAGAAAGAAGAACAAATTAATGTTGAAAGATATTTTTATTTCAAAAGAAAAATGAAAAAACCTAAAACTTAATTTTTTAAGAATCCTAAAAAGTAATAATCAGAAAAAGATGAAGTTTTCACTTTGACACTTTGAACTTCATTGATACCCTAACACCTTTTTTTCACACGCAACTTTCTATTCTTATTAGCATATAAAATTACATATATATAACATTCGATACTGTAAAATTATTTTAAATTGGCAATTTTTGTTAATTTTTATGGAGGTAAAAGTGATAAGAAATTTTCAAATTATTTATCAGAAAATGAATTTGAAGGATAAAAAATTGATGATCCTGAATAATTATTATTGATTTTAATAAAATTTGATTTTCAAGTGAGCATTTTGAACTCTTCGTGGAGTTTATTAACTTTCTTTTCGCGTTTAAGCTTTCTGGATAGTTAAACATTTTTTAATTGCGCATAACGAGGTGACTGAAAATAGTTTAATGTCGCAAGATAAACCTTGACGCGCGTGCATATTTGCAACGCAATCAGCCAGTATGGGAAAACATGTTTCTTTGTCAAAAAGCCGGTGTTAATTTTTGATCGAGTTTAAAGTTACCTTTCACTTTTCATGTCGATCAATGTTTACGCCAAAATTATTTTCGCTTTCACTTAAATTTATTATTGTCTTTAATTTCTATTGTGCCAATTTTTTTTAATTTTGTCCATACTTTCAAGGTTGAAACATTTTATTTTATATTTAATTTATAAATTAATTTATAATTTATTTTGTAAATTAGTTTCAGATTTCTTTTTTCGTTTTAAGCCATATAAATCTTAACTAAATTACATAATTTATAAATGAAAAATATCAGTATTAAATCGTGCTAAAAATGTATTTTGACATAATCAATAAGCAATTTATAAACGATTTATAAAACTATCTCACATAAATCTGACAAAGCAATGCAAAATAAATTTTCAACCCTAATGCTAAAATGGTGTATTTTCTCCATTCATTTTACATTTACAATAAAAACTGAAAAAATCTCGCTGATAACATTTAGCAAAACATTTAACTTATTTGAGTATCAATCTGAGAAAGACATGAAAGTATCAAGTAACTCAATGAAAGTGCGCTCACGAGCAACTTATTCGTGATTCATTAACTAATAGGACACATAATAAATTTTATGATAAGACGAATCACGTTTTCTAAGTTACATCATGAAACAATATTTTAATCTCGAAGTTCGATTTCATTTTTTTTTCATTCTAAAAAAAATAATTCGTACATTTTTCATTTTAATTACTTTCAGTTTCAGTTGCATTTATTATACATATATATAGACTCGGTAGATTTTCTTATTTAATGGGAACCTGTTTCGTAGTCGACAGCAAGAAAGTGGATTTGAATAAAATTGTATACACA
>JABFPM010005312.1:0-11433 GCA_022817325.1 Idris sp. 1 HC-2018 | reverse complement strand
TAATATAAATATAAACTAAAGTGTAAAAAACATTAATATTTAATAACTTAAAAATACATACAACAAATATATTTACTGGAATATAACTATTTTTTTATAATAAATAAAAACAAATTCTTATCAAACTCATTGATAAAATAAATTGAAAATAAAATAAAAAAAGTTATTAAAATATAAAGGATAAAGAAGAAAAAATATATTTTTTATATGAACGTATATTTAATAGCATTTATGGCTCCACAGCACCTTTTTTTAAAACAATCTCAAAGCTGACAAAAAATGTTACAAACAATGTGTTAACTGTGTATTATATATATCTGTATACAGCATCCCGCGAATATACATGTTTATATAGTGCACTGTTTAATGTAAGGCGACAATGATAATCGTGTAACATACATACGTCAACTATTCTAGCATTAGTTGTAATATATAATTACAATTACATAAGACACGATTTGCAAAAGATCACAATTATGTAAAAATATATAATTTCCGACACATATCGCATATTTATTTTTAGACAAATAATCTAACATTTAAATTAAACTAAAGTAAAATAAAATAAACTTAATTAACGTTTTTTACTTGATTTCATTGAAATGTTTTTTACGCCGAAATGCCTTTTCTTGATATGCTGAATGGCAGTTTTAAGATGTAAACTTTGTTTTACGAATTCATCAATAAAATGAATTTCGTATTTACTGGCGTGTAGGCATTAAAATATTTTCAATTAAAAAAAGAAAAAATTGAAAAGAAAGAGTAAAAAAATTTAGTGACTAAATACTTTGAGTACTTTTGAAAAAAATATAAAAATTTAATAGGCAATTACTATGTGTCAGTATTGTATTTTGCAAAATTTCGATTTTAGAATTTTAAAAGTTAATTTGAACATTCAAAGTTTACATTTTTTAGCACATAATTTATAATCACCATTTCTTAGAAATATGTATTCAGTGTTATTTTGGCCTGAGCAGTCATGCAAAAAATTTTGCACCAGTTTCTGCATTTTGCGAATTATATGTTTTTACAAACGGTGTTTGTAAATCACGAAACAGAGCCTGAACACACCGTGTAGAATTATTATAAATCGTCTAACCAAAATAAAACGCATAATTTAAGATATTTGGAACGTTGCTTATGTAAAGTAACAAACTAAGCTGATAACTATTCCTGCTTTTCCCTTATTTCAAACGACTCTTTTGTTTGTAACTAATTTAATATTGAATACTTCATTTTAAGGAGTGAACTAGTTGTCATCTTCGTAAGATAGAAGAGACAATATCGCTTTTTTCAGGCACTTTTCGTGTCGAAAACGTGATTCAAAATTTGAAAAACCTTGACGATAAGTGACGTAATCACAGAAGCATTTGTTTTATTTTCTTCTTTTTGTTATATATTTTAATTAGACTATATACTTGTTAATGATAGCGCAGTAATATTACAATGATTGAGTACAAAATGGTTTTTATAGTCTTCAAGCTTGGTATAAAGCGTTAATTCTTACAAATATTGTTATATTTAAAGTCGCGCTTTTTACTGCGAATATTTAAACATTAATATATATATTTTCATTTCAATTAAACAATCGAGCTGAAAACATAAATCGAAACTATTGATTTTTAAAGTAATTTTAGTTTAACGGCGTGCATAATACAATAACATGTTTTTAAAATTTAGCAACAATCAATACTAGTCATAAGTGTAAATGGAAAAAAACATAAATAAATAGCTTAATGTTCATTAAATGGCATTTATTCACAAACTCAAACATTTTCAACTCGATTTACTTCGATCACAAAATCATCGATAATAAAAAATTATAAAAAAGTAGTCATTAAGTAAAAATTAAATATTCAAAATTTGAAAAATTGAAGTAAGATGCAATCCTTTTTGTCAGATTTATCAAAATCAATTTCGCTTAGTAATCAAATACGCACATCCAAAGTTGTATTAAATTAAATTATACGTGTCAATTTCACACTTCAAATTTCAGAATTGTCGAAATACTAAATCTGATTAAACTTAGAATATCGTTGAATAAAAAAAAATCGTGGTTAGAAATCCTTAATGACTTTATGGCAATGAGTAAAATTAACGTAAAAAAGTAAACTTAAAAAATTAATGTAAGATCAAAAGATATGATCATAATTAACCAGAACTAGCAGTTTCATCGTTGGCATCGTTACCATTTGACTCCTGAGCGTTCTTCTTTTGTCTCACCATTTCAGCATGCCGTTCCTGAAAGCAACAATTTTTTTTATTCCATTCATTTTTTATATTAAAAAATTATTTAATATACCATATATGATTTGTTTATTTTAAAATAAATTTAATATGACAGAAAACTTACATGCTCGCGAAGTTTCTCTTTTTGTTCGCGTTCAATGACTTCACGACGTTCACGAGCTTGATCCAATTTTTCCTGAATTTGTGTTTCGAGTTGCTGCACTCTAACGCTCAAATTGTGTCGCACACGAGATACTTGTTCCTCCTTTTTTATGAAAATTGTTAAGAGGCATCATTAATTATAGCATACTTCAACTTTGCTTAATTTTTATTTGTACAACAAAGCAAATTCGAAGTGTTAAAATAAAAAAGAAGACTGTCTTTTTGAATTTATAAAAGTAATTTAAATTATGATGAAACTTGTTCAGTAAAAAACATTAATTAAAACTAAACGTGACTTTCTTTAATTGCTTACGTGTTCTTTAAGACGTTCCTGGATTTTTTTAATATTTTCATCGCGTTGTGCGGCAGCAGTCTTTAGTTTCTCATTCAAGGCACTGCGCACTTCTTCAGTCTGCTCTTCGATACTCAAGCGAGTTTTCTCAACGCTTTCCAACTGTAACATTTCATAAATAGACAACAATTAAAACGGTAATAATGTTTCGAAGAAAAGGATAATTGCAAAATTTTCTGAACAAAGTAAAATTATTGCAAGAAATTAGAATTTTATACACACCAATGAATCCAACATTAATAAAATACAATTCATAGACAACTGATATATTCTTAACATTTACCAAATAATAGTGATGTTCTTTTTATTATATATAGAAACTGTAAAAGCAAGAATAGAAATTAAAAATACTGATAAACGTGTAAGATGTTGTTAATTAAAAGGTATGCACTTTTTAAAGAATTTTGTAATAGTTTATAAAAGAATAAAAAAAGCAACTTGATAATTAAAAATAACTATAAGTTGCAAAGAAATAAGATCTTGAATAAATTAGGTCAAAGAGTACCTTAACAAGAATTCAAAAGAAGATATCTCTGAAGCATTGAAGAAAACTGTTAAAGCAAAAGTGTTATCTACTAAAGATAAAAGGATTTTAGTCATTCGAATAAAAGGATTGAAATAAAATGTATAAAAAAGTTGTTTTAAAATAGCTTTTATTCTCAAAGAATGTTAAAGTATCCATTTTATTGTTGTACTTTTATTATAAAAGAAAGAAAAATTTAATTTAAGAGAAAAGCAGACATTTAATAATTGAACTTTTTTCCAGAAGTATTCATCGATTAAAAATAAGTATTTCCTTTTATTTGCAGTTTAGCAAAATTGAACAAAAATCGCTATTATGATGGTCTTATCAGCTAAAATGAAATACTACCATGAATGAAGTGAATTGTAGAAAAATAATAAATCAGAAGTTATTGCAACCTTAAAAAAAGCTATTACTTTAGATAACTTATTCAAGAAATGTTGGAAGATCGATATTGTTTTCTGATGGACGCGAAAAAAGAAAGTAAAGGTTGAAATATATGAGATGAAACGTAAGTATGATCCGTGAAAATGGTCAGCAAAATCGATAGTCAGCATAGTAGTGCTGAGAGAAAAATGTCAGACAAAAAGATGTGCGGAAAGAAAACCAATTTATACAAATAAACGAAATAAAACTCAATTTGAATTGGCATTTTAAATCCAATTTGTTGCTTGAATTCAAATAAAAATTAAAAGAAAAATGTAAGAGCTTCTTTTTATCTAAAAAATTTACTTCAAAACTAAATTACAACTAATGTAATTTAATTTTGTAGAAATACATAACTGAGTTAAAACACACAGTGCAAGATAACAAGATGAGAAATACAAAGAGTAAGAAAGCAGTTGAAAGAAAAGTAAAAAATAAGATGAGAAAATTAAATTAAAAGTGAAATAAATAAAAAGAGAGGCGTGAGTAGAAATAAAATCTTTCTTATAATGGAAAAAGGGGATAAAATCATAATAAGAATAGAGGTTCATAGACATAAATATAAAATTAAGAATGTTTTATTATTATAATCCTCCGAATTACTTTATAACAAATCATTATAATCTACATAATAAATTAATAGTCTCGCTTTAATTTCTAATAAATATATATTAAATTCACTAATCTCACACAAAAATATATTACTCTATATAGTATAAAGGATCTGAATATACTAGCCATGATAAATAAATCTAGAGCTTACATGTTCCTTGAGCTTAGTCTTAACTTCTGCAATATGTGCTTCCCTTTTCTCTTCGGTGTTATTCATCTTCGCATCGAGAGATTTGCGGGTGGACTCGATGAAGCTCAAACTGAGATCCTCTCTTTTGCGA
The DNA here is from genome assembly GCA_022817325.1 of Idris sp. 1 HC-2018. Classification (NCBI taxonomy): domain Eukaryota; kingdom Metazoa; phylum Arthropoda; class Insecta; order Hymenoptera; family Scelionidae; genus Idris; species Idris sp. 1 HC-2018. The sequence continues at coordinate 6,848 of JABFPM010005312.1, read as the reverse complement.
GCAGCCTCCTCAATTTTGCTCATTTTTGATGACAGATTCGCGAGCTTATTATGTTCCAAGGAGATTCTCCTTTCCTCGGCTGCTTTGAGTTTTTCCTCGATCTTAATCGGTTGAGGAGTGGTGTTTAGTTGAGGAGACGGGGGACGCTGTACTGTTGGCTCGGCCAAAATCACCTCATACCGCAGACCTCCTTTCGTCTTCTCTTGGCATCGAATCTCCGTAGCTATTAATCAAAAGTTCCAGTTCGTTGAAAGCATTGTATAAATTTTACTATCAAACTGAAATATTATTCGAACAAGTAGCTAAGTCGATGATTTATTCGCCAAAATATTCTATCGTGAAAAGTCAAATTTCCATATGATTAAATCATCTTCAAAATATTTATTTCAATTTTAAAGCAGTTTAAATAATTAAAGTGTAAGCTATTTATTTAATATGCAAAGAAATAAATTGGAAAAATAAATTTAGCAATAAAAATTAATTAATAAAGTTATTAAAGGGACATGTAACTGAAAATTCAGAGGAATGTCCCTTTAATTAGTATAAACAAAAGACACTACGCTTTACGTTTGTTTTTTTTCGATTTTATAAAATCTACATGGTATAACTAAAGTAAGGAAAGCAGGGGCGTATGACTCAGCCATGTGAAGACATCGATCTGGTCATGGGGACAATAATCGTCTCGAGGCGCCACAACGTCTAGCGTCGATGCATATATCATTTACATTCAAACCGTGCAGTTAAATACACCGTAAACTCGAATGTATGAAGACAAGCAATTTTATGGCTCTTTTCATCTTTATAAATTCCTGTATTAGTGTTGTTTAATTAGACGTTTAATAGTTTAGTTCAGCAATACTTTACAATTAATAAAGATACTACAAACTGGTTTCTCAATATTATAATTCACACTTTGAAGTTTTAGTTTTTATAACTATAAAAGAAAAAAACTTATATTCAATTTCAACTATTAATGTATTTTACATTTAAAAATATTGTACAATATTAACCATTAAGTAATAGAAATAAAAAAATTATGATTTGATAATTAAATTACACTTTATTATATACGTGGTAGATGATATTTAAATTTATATATAATAATAAATTCTAATTTTTTCTCTTACTAAACTCCTTATCACTTTATGGATTCAAATTTAATTTAATCACGGTGTTCTTATAGGTATATAAGCACACTCTTTTTTGATAAAATCGTTGCTGCCTTTCATCGTGCGTGCATTAAAGAAGTTTGCCTACGCACGCGATTTCATTTTTATCGAAATTCGTTGAAAAAAGCCAAACCGTTAACTGTAATCAAGCTTTAATAAACCAAAAGATAACAATTTAATTAAAAAACAAGCAAAACAAAAGGAAAAAGTGACTCTAAGAATGATTTGCTGAAACAAGTATTTGCTTTGTGCAAATCGCCATCTATGTACTACTCACTTATAAACTTGACTTTTTTTGGCTGCTTAGTTCTTGGCTTTCCTTTTCCATTAGCTTTCTTCAAGGGAACCATGCCCTTCTTTTCATTTGCTTTGAGAGACAAAGTATGTGTATTAGCGAAAGATTTGGATAATGAGGCCACGATGGCAAAAGTCAGAGTGCCGAGTTCTTTGTCGAGTTGGAAAATCGAACGGAGAAATCGAATTTTTTTCTTTTTCTTCTTTTTCATTGAATGAAAACTCCAATAAATGTCTGATCATTAAATGTATGGTCACATTAAACAAACATGAGATGACTATCTCAGCAAAAAAACAATAGCTACTTTCAGCATTATTTATCAATTTGCGACTTTTATTATAAATATGTGCACAATACAAGTCCTTTGTGCAATCGATAGTGACCTTTAACTTGAACTTACTTATAATCTAGTTGTAATAAAAAAAAGGTCTATTCATTAACTCAGTTGCTAGTTACAAAATAAAACTTAAGGGAAGAACGACAAAAAAGAACAATTTAATTGAAAATTAGAAAAAATGTTAATAACGAAGTTGTTGTTTTGTTATGTAACTGAATTTGATTACACGAATGCAAGTGGCCATGTTGGGCCGCACCCAAATCATTTGACATGTCGGGTCAAACACGTGTGCGTCTAATCGTGCGACTTTACTCGATTCGCGAAACAAAGAGCTAAACACGATAACGAGGGGAAAAAAAAAAAGTTGATTTCGATGAACTTTCCCGGCTTTTTCTACCCACGATCGATCACTTTATTCTCAGAATCAACAACACAGAATCACGATAAAATATTTAAAGTCGAGGTTGCATTGTTTGAATTATGGATTAACTGTGGCTTGTTTTCAAAAGCAACGATTCAATTATTTCGGTTATTTAAACAAATATGCATTGTCCAACTGCTTCCTGCGACAGCTTGTAGGCTAAAATGAAAATTTGGGTCATTCAAAACTGAAATCTTTTATTGACAAAAAAAATTTTGCAAACTGAAAATTGTTTTTTTGGCAAAAAATAACGGCGTATAAAAAATAAATTTAACCGAGTGCCAATGCTTTGGAAAATTGATTCAACTGCAGATATTCATAACGCCGGCATCTTTTATCGACCGTCGTACTGCGCCGAATGGGAATCGCGTGCCGGCGAAAAGCGATTGTTTGGTAAAAAAAATTATATAAAATGTCCTGTCGCAAAAAAATTGATTGTGGAGACCTTCGGTGATATTATAGATGCAAAAAGGTGATATTTTTGCGAAATTATAAAACGTTTTTCTGATCAAATTTGCTGAAGGTTAATTATTTTTCAATTGGAAACCTTGTCGGTTCTTTCCTCGTAAATTCATGTTACCAAATTGCATTCCACTTAATTGTCGGAATTAAGCCGGAAATACAAACAAAAAAAGAGAAAAGGGCAATAAATTTCATTTTGGTCGGACAATTAGTTCGATAGCCAACGTAATTTGTTCGTGATAAAAACAAAAGAAAAAGGCATTCGAAGTTATTAAGTAATCAATTCTATCTTTTCAATTGCCAAGGAAATATTTGGTCGGTAAACATAATTAAAAGTTCAAAAAAGAGTTTTTTTACTTTTTTTACCATTAGATTTAACAAAATTTATTCTCCATGAATTTTTGTTTTAAACAATTTTGTTGTTAAATTTTCCAACTCGTTAAAAAATTGGCAATTTTGCTATATTTTTGTCGGCACTCACCCACATAAGTTAGCGGTGCTTTGCAGCTGTGACAGAAACACTGCAAAACGGAATCACGAACAAGCCCAATCAGCATGTTGGCAAATTTAATTGTGCACACGGAAGCTAAAGAAAATGAGTAGCCAAAAATTGCGAGAAAACAGTCGAAGGGTTGAAACGGCCGGCTTTATCTGGGGCGGTGGCTGACTGTCGACTGACTCAAAGAATGCCCCGCGACGCCTAGCAGCGTTCAATATCCATCCTGCGCTTGCTCTATCGGCGATTACAAAGCCACCCTTAAAAAACTGCTGCCTCAAAAGCAAGTATTTCCGCTAATTACTTTCGTTCGGCACTTGCCTATCTCGGAAATATCCAATTAAAGAAATGCAATATTTTCTTACATGATGTTAACAATGAAAGCTTCGTTTTGTTTTCACCTGAAAATTATTTAAGATTTCATTGAGATTAATAAAATGACATTTATAACTAACAAAATTATTATCTCACTTAAATGTAAATGAAATAATTTTCTCAAAGAACAAATGTAATTAGTTGAAATTTGCTTGAAACTTGAAAAAATAATTAAAATCTGAATTTTTCGTTATATTATAAATAATTTATTATACTTGATCTACAAGATATTACTAACTTAATTCATTACTTTACTTTACTTAAGTTTTTTTATGATTATTTTAATTGCTAATATTTTAATGGTGGTTTTGTTACATTAGACACAATCTGAAATGAACGTGGAACTGCTTTCTTAAAGTAAACCTGTTACCCCACGCAATTTTTTTCTAGACAATCAGTTCACTGATTTTAGCATGTGAAGAAAAATAAAGTTCTTTGTGCTTGAAAAAAGTTGTCTAAACTTGGGTACAAATCGGAATTGATTATTTTATATGGAATAAGAAGAATGAGTCTGCCGAACTTTTTCTTTCTCTGAAAATATGACATCACCTGTTTTTCATGGAGAAAGACAATCAAACATGAATCATAGTTATTGTTTGAGAAGAGAAAACTATCGATGACAGTCAAACAAATGAAATTTATAATGATGATGAATAATTGAGCTTTGCAGCAAAAAATTTTGTTTTATCGAAAGATCACTTCAGAATACATCATAAACTATTGGGAGCTATGAACCCACTTTGCTGCGTCCGCTTTTTCTTTCAAAAAAACAGGGTGTGTTTGTCACGGCTTTAAAATGAGTCTGAGCCGATTACCTGCTCAATTTTCTTCAGACCTATTGTTTAGTTCCTCGTCTATAGTTAAGGCTTTGAAAAATGCTTCCCTTTTGATGAAGTTATTAATTGTAATTTTAAGAAATACATTTTTTGATTAAAAATGTAATGATTTTATCAAAGTAAAAAACAAAATATATTATCTACCTCTTTCAAAATGAGATCTTTATGTTTAAGTTTAGTGATAAATAAATATCATTTAACATTTAATTTAATAATTTTGTACAAAAATTTGATTGCTAATAAAAGTTATATGTATAATAAGATACATAATAATTCAAAATAACACTTACATTCTTTTCCGATTGAAATGCTTGCTGTAGCAGTAGTAGCCATTTTTCTAAAATCAAACAGTATTTTATATTACAGTTTTTAAATAATTAAAAAATATTGCAATTCATCTTATTTGTTCAAAATAAAAACATTTTCCATTAATTTTGATTAAAGTTCAATATAATTTTTTAAATTCTACCTTTTAATTTTAGATCTATTTTGTTCATGTTAATCAGTAATTGTTTTTTTTTAGATTACAAATATATATATATATATATATATATATATATACAATAAAAATCTATTTAATAATAATAATTTTAAAATTACTAATGTTTACTAAAGAATGTTAAACAATTTTAAAATTTATTAATAATAAAGAACAAATAAATACGTTTACTTCTTATTGATCGAAACTTTCGTACCGACAGTTTTATGCACTTTCACCTTAAAATATGCGCAACAAAAACGGTTATTTTGGAGTTCCTTACAAATGCATTAGTTTGCAAATAATTAAATAAATTGTATAAAATCAAAACGTGAAGTATACATTAGAAATATGATAATTTTCAAAACGTAACTAAAGTCTAACATTATTTTTCGAATATAAATGCATTAATTAACTTTTAAATTGTTTTTTTACAATGCGATTTATCAAAATTGGAAACAATCATTAATGAATTTTTTAAATTTATTATCAAATTTCCCTGAAAATCGAAATCATTATTAATTTACGAAAAAAATCTATTTACAAAATTTTGCCAAAATATCTGTGCTTTGACAATTTGCAAATTCGCAATGCTTTGTCTCAAACGGCGTCATTTGAAATTAACTTTGAAAAAAAAAATTATGTTTAAATTTACTTACATGTTTTTGTTTGAATCTATCAAGGATATTCCTAGAAAGTTATAATCTTTCTTTGAAGGATGCTGAAAACTTTGAAAGGTTCGCTGACGTTATTTGTACAAAGGCACAAAATGATCCAAGTTGAAACTCTGGCTTGCTTTTATTGTCACAATACCGGTGTCGTTATCCCACGTATACAGACAAGTTGACGCGCATGTATCGAAATAAGCGCTGATTGGTTCGTTTGAATTTTACGTTGTGTTGTTATTTACAAACCTTCATATTCCATTCCCCCATAATCATCTACAATTAGATATATTTTAGCTTCAATACCTGCATAAAATAATCGTAATAAAAAAGTAAATCAATAATTTCAACTCAATTTGAGAATAAACTGACATTTATTTACATAAAATAATATTTTTTCGCTAGTCAATTATTTGTAAATAGAAGTACTTTTTAAATTTTGGTTAAATAATAATGCGAAACCAGAAAAAATATGTTGTGTATTTTACATTTTGTTCATGCAAATTCTTGTTAGAAAAAGTTCTTTTATACTATCTAACAATCAAATATAAATTACTCGTAGAATCTAAGTTGAATCAAATTCTTTTCATGTTGATTATATATTTTTTAATTTTATCAGCAAATGGTAAAAAGATAAAATACTTATAAGATTAGTTTATTTTACGTTCCAAATTATAACATCATTTTTTTCAAGTAGAAATCGATAAACTGTATGCATGATATTGGCGCAAATAATAATATATAATTTCTCATTATTATTTCTTTCTATCTCTCTCCTTCGTTTATACTTAGATACTTGAATTCTAGAGGCGCCACGTGTAAGTTAATACATTACCCTGCGGGGCCACCGAATAGTTTATTAGCACGTAAACATAACCTAAAAAGTGGACTGGTGTAGTTTTGTTAATCAGATTCAGTGGGATTAGTCGCGGACGGAACGGGCGGGAGATGTAATAAGGACCAAGTGTAGTGTTGATTAAGCAAAGAAACAAACATGACAAATGAAGAGGAGCCCGTTTACCAATGTCCTCACCGCTGTTCCGTCAAAGATGACTCTGCTTCATTTACAAACGATGAAATTCTCGACAAACAAGACCACCGACTTTCTCACAATGCCGACAGTTTTTCCAACATCAATGAGAGACCCGTTGACGACATCTCCATTGAGTTCTTTTACAAACCTCACACCATCAGTTTGCTCGTCATTTCTATCGCTGCTGTTATCTACTTCGCATTTCATAGGTTTGTTTCAAACAATTACTCCAATTATTTACCCTAATGAAGCTTTTCTTTATTGATTCTCAATGACCCTGC
>JABFPM010005311.1:0-11434 GCA_022817325.1 Idris sp. 1 HC-2018 | reverse complement strand
AATACTAACCTTAGTAAATTATCTCGTTTTCAAATCCATTTGATTCGTATACTTCAAGTATTTCAAAGTACTTCAAAGGACTTCAGCTCATCGCTGAAGTCTTCTGAAGTATAATGAAGTCTTTAAAATGTTAGTATTTTAAAATATTTTCATTTTGGAGTCATTTTCTTGGATATTTCATAGTACTTCAAGGTTGGGTGTATAAAAGACTTCACAAGTGAGAAACCCCTTGGATTTTAATCAGAATTGATACATTTAAGGTAACGTGTACTTTTTTTAATCAAAAGATTAAATTTACATTTAAAAATGCTTTCTAATCGATTATTACACTATTTAATTCAATATAATGTTAAAAAAAACTTTCTATAATATCTTACAGACCTGCAAAGATGAACATTTTTATATTCAAAAATATTGATAGCATATATTATATATTGATAACTAGTTATTAAAATTTCTAAAGAAATTCATATGCTATCAATATTTTTGAATGTAAAAAATTTCATCTTTGCGGGTAAATTTTTTGAGTCCATTGGTATATTTTTCTAGATGTATTTACAAACCAATTCATTCTTAAGAGGTAAAAAATATAATAATGTAAGCAGCAAATGCAAGAACCTAGTTTTTAATTCTGAAGATTAATCGTTAATGTGTCTCAGAAACATTCAAAAACACAGTTTATGAACAAAATCATTGGTAACAGATTTGATATTCATGAATACTGTCCAATGTTTTCTCGGTTAGCGGGTATTCATCCCACTAAAATATAATTTTGAATGAATAAAAAATGAGTATTTTATTTATACGTTCTTAAGTTATAAAATTATCACTGCAAATATAAAAATACATTTTATTTTTTTTATATTAATATGCAATAAAATAAAATAACTGAATATTTATAAATAAAATATCATATTACTTATAATACTTTTAAGTAAGTTAGTTTCTGAAAAATGTTGAATAATAATTTGTTAACTAATATTGGTATCATAAATTAAAAAACAAATATTTCACAATACATGACTAATACAATTCCTCGAATTTTTTTTTTATAAATAAATACATCAAAATGCAGAGTCGTCTGTTTAAATAAAATTATTGCATAATGCACATTTTTCAAATATATTTATACGTACATTTTTCATACATCATTATTCCATGCACTGTCTACTTTTTATATTTAAGGTAATTTGCAAAATGTTTTTATCTTCTCTCTCAGTTACGTTTATAGGTTCTTAATTTTGTTTCTCTCGCACTTATAGGACTTATATTGCATTAACAGTAAATAACAAATAATTATCTTATCTATACATTATCAATTAATTACAAAAATAATTAATTATCAGCGTTTCCCACTTAGACCGATGACAACTTGAAATCTCATTATTTCAAAAAATATTAATTTTGTTTACATTTATATTTTTATCATTCTTCGTTTTATGAAGATTCGTTCAAAACCATCGGATGCCAACTTCGAAACTCTTTTTCTTCTTCTTCATAGTAGTCTCGCAGTTCCTCTAATCTTCGACACAGTTTTTCTATTATCAATGCAAAAAAATTAACGGAGAATAATTTCTTGTAATATATATAAATGAGCAGATTTGAGACATTTCGGGACATTTCGATTGCACCCATAATTTATGAAAGTGCACTTAAAATAAGCTGATTTCCAAGTTTTTGGCTTGATATAAAATGAATGAGCAGCTGTAGTATTTTCCTAATTTTTGAAGACAAGTGATTTGTTTTCTCAATCAATACTCAATGAAAACTCAAAAACCCGAGCTGGTTTTTTTTCATTAATGTTTATTGATGTTATAGTTTCATGGAAAATATTTTTGTTTGATAATTTATCTTGTATTAGCTCGTAATGAAAGTCGATAATAAAAAAACAAAAATATGTTTAAAAAGCATTAGTTTTTAAAAATCCTAATGTCAAAGACAACGACTATTTATAATGTATTTTCTAGTCTTGATCCCGAATTTCAAATATAGCATTAAAAATCAAAATCGTGTATAATATGGCAGAGTTATTCGCTGATGAATTTTGATTATTTTCAGAAAATGCCTATAATTAGATAGCTATAACTTTTTTTTACGAAATTTAAATTTCACTAATATTTGAAAAAATAATGTTTAATTAGCCTACAACAAATGTTAAAAATCGTAGCCTTGGAAAGCAGTTATTTCAGAAGCTAAACATTTTATAAAATTGTTATTATTAGCGATAATTGATTTGGTGTACTTAAAGGCACGCCGTACATAATTTTATTTTGTAGATAATAAAGTTAAATATATATTGAATAAGTAATTTGTATTTGTATATTTTTGCAATTAAAAATCCCAACATTTGGCAAACCTGCTCAATTGGTTAAATTTTGTTCGAATGTGTACAAATTGTGAACAAATTTTAATTTACATATTTTGTTTTCATTATTTTTTATTTATTTCATTATCTAAATTAAATGAGAGAAATTCAATTGAAAAAGGATGTACGTTAAAATTCTTTTTTTTTTACTAACCATGAAGTTGATCAACACTTTCTAATTTTCCGCCATAATCACTTGGTAAACATTCTATTGGTACGTACTGGTAAATGTTTGAAACATCACCAGTATGTAGATGCATCTATAAAATAAAATACTATTATAAAAATAAACTTGATAAAGTTGTATAGTTTTAAATTTATCTTCTAAATTAATCTACAAAAATGTCAAGTTTCATCCAACTAAAATTTCACTGAAAATCTTATAATCTTACAAGATCTAGAAGTTCATTCTTAATAAAAGGCTTCACTATGGCAAGAAGTTTGTTCATAATCCAAACGGTATTTAAAACGTGCATCGCTTTGATTCGGATAGGCAAGGCCTCCTGGACGTACTCCATATGTTTTCTCATACTCGACATGGACATTTTCATCATATGACCAAATCCAATTCCAGTCGCATCAGTTATAAATACGTAGCCTGGTGAACACCCGTTAGTGTATATACTAGCATCCAATATCATATTCATAAGTTTAATTCCATCATTAGGTACATACAGTTCGGCCCGGAAATCCGCCAAGCGATTAAATATGATTATATTGCCTTGAGGATCGGGTACAGGTAGTATCGCAAACCTTCTGCAATGTACAATAACAATTTTTGAACAAAACTCTTTTTGAAAACTACTTTATAAAAGTTATGAAACTTGTTATAATTATAAACTAAATTTAAGAAGTTTCATTATTATTTTTGTTTGTAAAATATGTAATTATTTTATTTCCAAATTTTCAGTTTACACATACGCTACTTTTAAAGCAGTCTGCATAGCATCTATCCGCAAATCTCGATTGCCAAAAAATTCTGGAATATTTGTTCTCAGTCTGTAGTAAGCACTCATGCACTTTTTGGAAGCTTCTTTGTCAAAAATACAGCTATGAGCAAAAAGTGCGAGCTGTTCAGGAGGAATATTGTAAACACCATGCTGTTCGCCCCACTTTTTCAATTCATCCAAATAAGCATCGGTGAGTTCTGGATACATTTTTCTCATATTTTCTAACGTGAATTCCAGTTTCATGATGACACTTGTTCACTGTGCACTAACGCTACTCCAATTGACGACCGTGGATTAACTGCGCAAAAGATTACACAATCACTGAACGGCGTTTTGAAATTACATAATTTTACAATGAGTTGATCGTGTAGCATGTTAATATCCTATGACTAATACGTACATGATATATATAGGAAAGAAGATTCTTGATCTGTTCAGTTTTTCTCATATCTTTGTTTAAGTCTGTTACCATTTAAATTTTATATTTACTAAAACGTTATCAAAAAAATTGAAAAATGAAAAATGTAGTAATAAAAAAGCAAAATAAACTACTTTCAAATTGTATTTAGATCAACGCATGAACAATTTTATAAATTTCTGTGTTATAAGGTGTTTGTTTTGGTATTTCTATTTGGGTTTTTTATTTGAATGTAAAAGTATGAGATAATTTTTTAATTTAATATAAAAATTTTGATGTTAGTTTTCTTTTATCGATTTCATTACTTTTGTCTCGCCAATCAATTTATTATTGATTTTTTTTTGACAAAAATGTTGGGTATTTATCGTGGGTACATTTGTTAATTACAGCATCATTTGTGTCGCTACTTCTAAGATTTCAATTTCTATATATATAGTAGGATTGATAACTCGTTTTTAGATTTTTTTTCAATGTCAAGTAATTTTTGCAAAACTTTGATAAATGATATTTAATCGTAAAAACTAAATAAAAATATTGCAATATTATATTTATGATAGAATATTTTAATTTATGAAATAAAGTATATTTATATATCTAAATTTGATATCAATTTTTATCATTTATAAAAAAAAATGTGTTCAATTTTTATAAAATAATAATTATATGATGTATTTTTATGATAAATATACATTAATTTATTAATTAATAGTTTCTTACTTTTAAGTATAATTTTCTTGTAGTTTTTATTTTCTAGTATATAGAGATGTGTGTTTTTATATTTAATTTTAAAATATAAAGTATAGACAGATTATTTGTTATAATAATGATATGCCAATTTTGTAAGTGTACATAAAAACAAAAAGATATTTTACTTCATTTGAAAAAGTATATTTCTTATAATTATAACAAAATATTTAGGGCACGTAGCAATTGATTTCGTACAAATATTTTGTAAATAGGGTTTTAAACATAAATTTGTAAGTTGTAAAATATTTTGTTGTTGTAAAAAAGCGGATTACAAATTAATTTGCAGCGCGGTATACAAAATACATTTAAATCGTGAATTTATTCAAGGATTTATTTCTGGAACACTAAAATGTCATAATTAATTGAACTTTTAATTAATTATTTTAACTTAAACAAATTTTGATTAGGATGAATTTCTGGTTTTCCAAGATTTTTTGCTTCTCCAATAGTTTAAAAAAAAATTTAATCACATAATGATTCAATTATTTAAAAAATTATATAAATTTTTTTGCTATTAAATTATTTTCTTCAGTACATGAAGAGAAAAAAAAAGAATTATTACTTGAAAATGTAGGGTAATCTTAGATAAATTGATTTAATTTAAAGTTCATTAAAACTCACCTAATTATTCGGTGGGTCTCAAGCGATTTTAAATTGATAGGCTACGGAAAAATCAGCTATTTTTTTCCTTGAATTTTTTTTCTCCAAATTTTATTATAATAATCTACTTAAGAGTTTTTTAAAACATTTTGTATTTTTTGTCCGTTTTTTTGCAATAATTTTTTTTACGATTTCTTTCATTTAAAATTTTATTTTTTTAATATTTTTATAATGATAGCAAATTAGGCTTAAAAAAATTAGAAACAGTTATTGAAAATTTTTATTAAATTCCGAGTATTTATAAATTTATATTATATATCTTATTGTATATTTTATTAATAAACGTTTATCATATCTCAGTTTAATCTTTTATCTTTCATACTGAAAAACCAATCTTATCAAATTTGTATCATTTATATTGCAAGATTTTAGTCCCAGCAAGAACCAAGACATCGTACAATAACAAAATGTTTTTAGAGCAATTAAACTATCGTTTGGAAAAATTAAAACATGGTTTTTTCGAAAAAAGAAAAAGAGATAGTATCAATAAGAAAATAAAAAAACTCATTTGTCATTTTTGAGTAATCGGGATGCAGCCTTTATGTCTCAGCAAATTTTGTTAATTAATATGAAATTTTCCAAATATTCAGGTTGAACAAAATTGGCATAATTAAAGCTATTTCAGCAAAACATAAGTAAAAACACCGGAACTAAATTCTCGTATGTAAAAACCATTATATTTGATTATTTCTAAAAGTATTGAGTCTTAACTGATTAAATTAAAACTTTAATTCAAATTAACAATAATAATGCAAAAATGTATGTAACACATCAAATATAAAAGGAACATATAAAAAATAGCAAACTCCTGCACTCACTCTGATAACAAGTCAAAGTTTCACTATCCTAAAAAACTATTAAAATATTTCCTTTCAATTCAGATTTTAAGTAGCATTCTTTTTTTTATGTAGTTTCGTTCAAAATCCTTAGTGCCAACTCCGAAATTCTTTTTCTTCTTCTTCAAAGTAGTCTTGTAGATCATTCAGCCTTCGACATACTCCTTCTATTTTCAGTACAGAAAAATATTACCTGATTAAACCTTCTTGAAATACAGAAAAATACAATTTTTCAGATTATATGTAAATTGTTTAAATTGTAATTGAAACAAAATTAAGTTGATTACGTTTGACAATTTTGGCTAATTAAATTAAAAGTTTAAAAACAGAGTAAAATGAAGTTAAGCTGTTTCTTGTTAATTTATAGAAATCAATCTTCAGAACTATTTTAAAAAAATTGAAAAAAAACAAGCTTGTTAAAATTCGATTTTACTAACCATGAATTTGATCAACACTATCCAAACTTCCGCCATAATCACTTGGAAGACAGTGTGGAGGAATGTTTTGGTAAATTTCGGAAATGTTCCCATAATGTAGATGTATCTGTAAAATTAAACATTGGAGTTCTAAATGTATCAACTTTGTTAAAAAGACAACTCAAGTTCAAAATTTGATTGACATTTCAAAAAACTTGATTGAAAATCGAAAGGTTAACAAATTCTTACAAGATTATAAAGTTCAGTCTTTATAAAAGGCTTCATAAGGGCAAGAAGTTTATCCATAATCCAAGCAGTATTTATAACGTGGATTGCTTTGAGTCGGATGGGCAACGCATCTTGGACGAACTCAATATCTTTTCTCATACATTTCATGGATATTCTCATCATATGACCAATTCCAAATCCAGTTGCATCAATTACAAATATGTAGCCGGGTGAACACCCGTGAGTGTAGGTACTTGCTTCCAAAACCATATGCTGAATTTTCAGTTGTTCATTAGCCACGTACTGATGTGCTCGAAAATCCGCCAAACGATTAAGAATTATTATATTACCTTCAGAATCGGGTACTGGTAATATCGCAAATCTTCTGCAATGTACAATACACAATTTTTTAATTAATAAAAATCTCTGTACGAATCTTTTTTTAAGCAAGAAAAGAAACATTTTTTAAGCAACGCATACACTGAAGAATAGCAAACTATTCATTTTGATAAATTAATTTAATTTGTTCTGGTGACACATACGATACTCTCAAACAATCTTGTAAAGTATCTCTCCTTAAATCCCGGCAGCTAAATAACTCTGGAACAGTTTTTCTTATTTTGTAATAAGCACTCATGCACTTTTTGGAGGCTTCTTTGTCAAAATGACAACTATGAGCGAAAAGTGCGAGCTGCTCTGGAGGAATATTGTAAACACCATGCTGTTCGCCCCACTTCTTTAGATCGTCCAAAAAATCGTCGGTGAGTTCGGAGTAAATTTTTCTCATGTCCTCTAAGGTGAATCCCAATTTCATGTTGACACTTGTTCACTGTGTTCACTTAAACTAACGACTGTAGAAAAACTGCGTATAAGACATACAATATCTGATCCGTTTTAAATTACATAATTTCATAATAAGCTGATCGTTCGGCATATTAATATATGTACAAGAAGACTCTCGAACTGTCCAGTTTCACTCAAGTCTATGTTTATTCCCCCCTGCACAATGCTGTTGGTTTTCTTTTATCTGATTAATTAATTTTATCTCATCATTTAATTATGTGTCGATTTTTTTTGTGAGAGATATTGAAAGTATATCATTGTTATAATTATTGGACAATTGGTATGCCTTTTATTAATTATATAATATACCTTACTTTTTGTTTTTCTAAATTGATAACGTTGATAACTGTTTAAAGCCTTTCTTCGAAAAAAGTGAACTATTTAATCTGTAATAGATTAATTAAATAAATATAAAATTGAAATATATAAATGCGAATTTAATACTCACTTTTATTATTTATAAAGTTAACGAATATTGTTAAACATTAATTGTTTAATTTATTTATAAACATTGTTTTAATTACAGAATAAGCTAATAATTAAAAATACTTTTCCTTTGTTAAATGAAAAGTATAATTTCCTCAAAGGGCATAGACGGATAAGATAGTGAAAAATGTCCCTCAGCCAAATCGTCTCGTTTTAATTTCCCCAGAAAGAATATATTTTTAATAGTTCCCCTACTGCTTCTGACTAGTCATCTACGATATTTACTCTTAAAAGTGCGGCAAATGTGCCATTTTTAGAGAGAAAATAATTAATAAAATATAAGAACAAAATTACATAATTATTCTCACGAGCGAAGCGAGTAACGGAGTCCAGGGGCGGAGCCCGGGGAGGGGGAGGGGATTTTAAATGAATATTAAACATATTGTCTTACGAATATTGCAATAAATATTTAAAAAATAAACGACAATTTAGTATATTTAACATCAAAAATAGTTCAATTTTTGTACTTTTTAATGTAATTTTAACAAACTAAATACAAAAGTTAAATACAAAATCTTTTGAATAAATTCGAATTAGAAATCAGTTGAAAACAATTAATTAATTAGGAAATTTTAAAATATTTGAATAAAGTTTGGTATTAAAAAGAACAAGAAGCATAAATAATTTAATACAATTCATTTTTATAAACACTATTTTATTATCCGAATTTTCCGAACGTTCTGAACGATGGACAATTTCGACGGGGAATGAATGCGAACGCAGACGACTTAATTAAGTCAACTTATCCCACTGCTTCCACCTAATTATCGACGCTCAACAAATGGAGAAAAGCTTGTTTTTCCAACTCTTAAAAATAGGAGAAATGGGCATTGTTACACACGTGTAAGAGAAAATATAGTATTAGTCTATGTTAACATGTGTATGATATTTAAATTGCATTTTCTATTGCAAAGGTGGTCAATTGTGTTTATAATACACAAATGTTAAAGGGTACATATTCGATTAGCACGTCTATTACGATATCTTGAATTCTCCGAATATATTCTCAGTTCAGCGATAATCATATTACTTAAAAGTATTTATTCCTCAATTAACAAGTTGATAATTAAAAAAACGGTTTTCAACATTCAAAAATAATCATTTTTTACAACAAAATTATCAAAATACTACATTTCTTTACAAAATGATGTTATACTTGGAGCAACAATGTTTCGAAAATAAAAGTCAAAAAAACTTGTCATAAAAACCAATAAAATACATAGTATATAGTATGCAAAACAAATGTATTACATTTAAAAAAAACGTTATTTTTTTATTCTTGCAAAAGAAGATTAATGTTTTTATATTTGCTCAGAGCAAAAATAATACGAAAATAAAGGCCGACAAAAAACGTTATTAGCCGGAAACGCGGATTTGATGAATTGTCTGTATCGATTTTGCGGCAGATCTCTCTCACGTCGACTGTTCCTGCTTCAATGGCCTCACAGTAGCTTATCATAACGCAACGCGGCGCGCGACCGTGAAAGAAACGTACAGCAGTTTTTTGATCGCCACGTAAGTTAAACGCCAGTGTCAGTGAAATAAACAAAAATTGTATAAACAATGCCGAAAATGCGCCAGGCATTTATCCTCAGCACAATCATCATAGCCATCGCGAGTCCTTTTGTACAGGGCAACGAAAATTGCAAAGGATGTGTCCCACTGGATTCGTTTTCCTTCGACAAGGTATAAATAAAAGTTTATTTTTATTTCTAATTTAGATTTCTGTAACATTGCAAGGGTAATTATTTGACAGGTGTCACTTGCAACAACAATTTTATTTTCTTTATTTTTGAATAAAGTTGACTGTTTGTGAATCATTTTTTTAACATAAATTAGTTGTTTTTGAGTTGACGAATTTTGGATGTGCTAATTTGGAGTAAATTGCTTAGTTTTTGGGCTGTTGCTGATTGGCATAACCTCAAAATTTGCCGACAAACACTGTTGCTAGCTTGATGGAAAATTTGCAAGACTTTGTAAATTTTTTTAATTTTTTTGTAATACTAATTGAAGTTGAGCAATATTGTTGTAAAAAATTGACAATTCTACATATAATGATTACATAATTCTTTTATAAATTGTAGTTATTCACTTAACCTTCCAGAACTCGCGCCTTTTTTGCATCCTTATTTCAACTCGGACTTCTTTCTCTTTGTGTACTCAGTACACCGCGCGAGTGCCGGATAAGTTAATAATAATTATAAAAAATTATTTTTTGCTTAAACTAATTAATATTGTAATAATGTTGAATTTGTTGAATTAATGTAATTTATAATTTATTACAAATGCCATTTCATATACTTGTGTCACTAAAATATATTGATTCTTTTGATGAGTATTAATTAATAATGTACTAGAAATAATTGAGGGAAACATAATATAGTCTAGGGTTAGATATACCTATAACTTAATTTATATACTTTTTACGAAATGAGCTGATAAAAATTAAATTAAAAAAATGTACCTAAGTTAGACTTAAAAAAATCTAAAATACAAATAATAAGTGTGTTATTAATAAAATTGTAAATGTTTGTTTTAAAGATTAATAAAAATATTATTTTTTAGGTGATCCCAAAATTCCAAGCAGCACTGGTGAAATTCGACGTCTCTTTTCCCTACGGTGATAAGCACGAAGAGTTTGCCAAAGTTGCTGCTTCGACCAAAGATTCGGAACAGCTTTTAGTTGCCGAAGTGGGGATCAAGGATTACGGTAACCGGGATAATTCCGATCTTGCAAAACGGTACAATGTAAAAAAGGACGATTATCCTGCGATCATGCTCTTCCTTCAAGGAAAATCAGAGCCAATCAAATTTGAATACAAAAGTGATGCTGACTTTACTGCTCTTAATATCAAAAAGTTCATCAAATCAACGTCTAATGTTTACCTCGGTTTGCCTGGTTGTATTGAAAAACTGGATAAATTAGCTGAGGAATTCAAATTAGCTAACGAAAAAGATAGAAAGGTGATAATAACAAAAATATCGAATAATAATAAAATTAATAGAGTATTCCATGTAAAACGTGCAATTGCCCAAAAAAATTCTTAACTGTCAAATTGAAATTGAAAATTTAATTTAATTTAATATATATAATGAATAATAAGTTTAATTTACATGATTAAAAAGCTTTTGAAATATAGGATACGATACAATAATTTTCTTTTGTATTAGAATTTATTAAGTTGATAAAAATACGTAAACAAAAAAAGAAACTATTTTGCTTGATGCTTTAAGGTGATATATGACTCGGATTGTCTGTCTCTCTCACACAAAAATAGTTTTTATGGAATATTTTTGTTAATTTTAAAAATGTTTGTTAAAACGCACGATTGTTTAATAAAAAAAAACATGTTTCGAAGATTTTGCGAGAAGGAATTCTTTGAAGGTTATGTGAACAAGTATAATTTTTGGAAACTGCAATCAATTTACCGACATTTACAGTTTCCAAAAGTTACACTAGTTCACATAACTTACAAAGAATTCCT
>JABFPM010005310.1:0-11437 GCA_022817325.1 Idris sp. 1 HC-2018 | reverse complement strand
TCTCAGTCGTAGAACATCATTTATTGTTAGTTTTTTTTTAATAAATAAAACGCACTTAATATTTCAAGAAACAATTTTTTTAATACAAAAAATTTATTAAATTGTTAATTAAATAAATAGACTCTTTAAATTGTCCCCATGCCACTCGTGTACCTGATAACTCAAAAAATATCCAACCAATCTTCTTGAAATTTTAACCACACATTCCATAGACATGTCACTATAGTCAAAACTAGGATTTTTTGATTCCATCAACATTTAACAAAATGACGCACAGTGAAAACAAAAATCTCAAATTTCGACTGTGTTTTGATAGTTATTTTTTTTATTAAAAAATGTAAATTTAATTAACTATTTAATAAATTAAATAATTTTTTGCATTAAAAAAATTGTTTCTTGAAGTATTAAGTGCGTTTAATTTATTAAATTAAAACCTGCCAATAAATGTAGTTTTGTGACTGAGAAAAAATTCTTCAAAATAGGTTTTTTTCGATATTCACATTAGACTACCCCCCTTAAAGCGACATCGGTAGCAAAAGGTTTAACAAAGTTATGTAATAATTTGTTAAATCTTTTTAGTTATTAAAATGTCAAATTATAAAGTTGACTTCATATATCTGCTATAATAAACATACATTTCGAACCGCTTAGTTGAGGTTTCAGTGCCGGTATACCAGTAAATTTTAATCAATATTTTAATATCGGTATTTTGGCATTAAACACAAAAAAATACATTTAAATCAATTTTTTTTAATTTAAGATAGTTTGGTTGTATGAGTATTTACGACTAAATTTCTTCAACATTATAAAATTGAGTTCAAATATTACTTAACATGATGGGATCAATTAAATATATCCAACCGTCATTCAACTTTGAGTACATCGAAATCGTAGTTTTTAAAGTCTCATCTCAGTGAACCAAATGAAATCAAGATTTGATCTATGTTTGAGTGGTTCAATGTCTGTATATGTGATAATGATTTAATCAATTTTAGTGATTTAACGAATCTGTTAAGTTATTGGCAAAGTTAAACACAAGTATGAAAAAAATGTCAAAAAAGGATTTGGCGAATAAAAATCAAATAAAACAAACCTTTTAAAAGAAAGAAAGTTTTATTTGTGATTTTTAATGAAAAAACAGAATCTTTAAAATTTAAAGAAAATTAAAAAAAAAAAAAAACATCCTTTGTTTTAGAAAATACTTACAAACAGTAAGTCCTGTTAAAAAATTAAACATTAGAGTTAGCCATATTAAACAGATGAAATGAACCAATTATAATGATTGAATAAAATATGTTTTTGTTCTATTGAAATTGATATTTGGGTTGGTCAGAGCAAGAATTGGATTAAGTCCACTGTTTGAACTTTTTTAGTTGAGAGGGCTATTACATAGTAAAAAAATGTGTACTTTCATAATCTATAAAAATAAAATTGATTTTTGGTTATTTACACTGAAAACAAACAAAAGTTCAGTCTTGCTCTAAAAAAATTCGATTTCTTTCAGAGCAAGAGTGAATCAAGTCCATATTTTTATTATGATTTTGAGTTGTAAACGTCATTTTAAACATAATTTCAAGCTACTACATGTTCGTAACTGTTTTGAAATATCTTAAATTTCAATTGAGAATTAATTCATTATTTTACATTATTTAATCAAAAATAGCTAACAAAAATTTATAAAGTGCTGATTTTACCGTTAAAAAAATGAATTTTCGTTTAAGTTTTTCAATCAGAAAATATTGATGCTTTAAAAATGCCTAACTAGTTTTTGATAAATTATGTGTAAATAAAAAAATTGCATAAATAATGAATAAAATTCACAGAAAAAATTAGAACAAACATATTCGAACAGTTACAAACAATCACGAAAATACTAGAATGATCAGAGATTTAATATCAACTTTAAAACTTTAAAATTACTAATCTCGAAATTAATTAAAATGGAGCTGATCTACTTTTGCTCCGACCAACCCATTTATCGACTAGCAACTACTTTAATACAATTATCAAAATTAAAAATTATAATTTTAAATTTATTTAGGGTGAATATCATTGTTTAAACAGAAAAATTAAGGGGACTTTTACTCGTAAAATCAAGTACCTGAAGGAATAGTCGAATGAAATTGTAGAGAATGATGCATCTTAAGAATAAATATCACAATGTGTAAAAATTGAGACCAGAGAGGTGAGTTTTGTGAGGACAAGAGCTCCAAAAAGAGGTATAGTGGCAATTTTTTGGGGGGGCAAAAATCTAAAACTTTGTAGAGCATCGTTTTTTATGTCGAAAACTGAAAACTAGATAATTTTATTTTATAAAAACTAGGAGGAGATACACGTGAAACATAGCTGAAAAATAGTTTCTTTATCCAATATCAGGAATTTTTAGAACCTGTCCCTCCACACACACACAACCCCCCCCCCCCCCCCCGTCAACTTTTTGTCTTAAGAATTTAATACAGAATATTCGTTTTATCACAATTTACATATTTTTGATTTTTTTAACATAATAAAAATAAAAATGATATTTAAGTATAAAACCTAAATTTTCTTTTTAAAGTTTGATCAAATATATACTGACGAATCAATTGTAATGATGCACTAATACAATTTCACACATTCAGTTTGACAATATTAAAATGTTAAAAAGATACTTTTTTTACTTTTAATAAAATTATTGTTTCATTTGACATTTCAATTAATTTGTAGCAGTAGAAACACCTTAATATTTTCAATTAATACAGAACACTTTAATTTATTTTTAAAAAATAATTTAAAAAAAACAAAGTTTGAGTGACAGCTGAAGATGATTCACGTTGAAGACTGTTTTGGAGCACCCCTTTGCCCGACCTGTTCATACATATAGTTACACATGCTATGCTTTACACGCAACCCTGGTTGTCTTTGAAGTATGCTTATAGGTGATGCATACGATGCATATTTTTACTTACTGACATACTTAAAAATCTCGGAGAAAAGCTTCATTTCGCTATTAATCAATGAATTTGCACTTTTTATGTGATTGAAAATAATTCAAAGTAAAACTTAAATTGTGCAATTTTTTTTCAACATAATAGAATTTGCAGCATTTTTACAAATAGGAAAATATATTATGTAAAAATGTTGGTGTCAAATTTAACATCAAATAGTGTTTATCTATTTGGCGTAAATTTAAAGTGTAAAGAATATAATTTTGGGGTAAAAATCATCACATTACAAATTAGTTTAAGATTATTGATCAACTTTTACGTAAGGGATAAATTTAACACTATTTTATACTTTACATAATTAACACTACACAGTGATAATTTTTTAAAGTGTATAAATTTCTACAAGTTTATATATTTCCTGCTAAATGTGCCTGTTCGTAATAAAACTATTTTTAACTTTTCTTCTTCTGTAGTAAGGAAATAAACTCATTTACTGTTCTAATTGCTTGTTGTGACGATCTTGAAATAAAGCTCTTGTGGGTAGACCAAAAGAAGTAGAAATGTTTTTGGCAAGTAGCCGTTGAGTTGCACTTGTGAAGTAAAATTCTTGCAATTATAATTTATAAACGAGAAAGAAATTGAGATATAGTGTATTTGAAGTTAATTAAACGAATTAGTTTGAAATAATTTGAAATAAAATCGGTAACGATTATTATTTAGCTTGCAATTCACTGAAGAACCTACTTAAATCTTGCCTACAATTTAGGGCTCGTCTGACTCCAGCCAGTTTGTAATGAATATTTAAAAACTTTTGAGAAATATTAAAAATAACTTGTACTAATATTTTCATATTTTTCGATTTAAAATCCTGATAGTCAGTTGACAGGATGCTCTGCAAGACTCTTAATTTTCAATGAAAAAAAATTGCATAATTTAAATAATGAGAAATAAATGTTCTACTTAATTTGAAAATAAATTGTTATAATCGTTTCTAGCAATAATCTTTTTTATAACAACACTTGCAGTTATTGTGAAAAACTATTTTCCTTTCGTTGTTCAAAAGGCCGATTTTATATTCTAATAATCTAATTTGAAGTTCGTGAACGTGTTGAATGATAATAGGGGCAAGCCAACTAAAACTGTCGCGCAATTTAGTGACGGTGAAAACAAAAGGGGTTTGATATTGCTGGCATTAAAAGCTCGACGATTTTGACAGCATTGAGCCAGCTTTGGCCTAACTTAAAGTCTCGCTGGCAGAACTAGTTCGATCTGGCGACACAGAACAAGTGCGGCGCAGGAAGAAGATGCGTGCGCCGGGGTAGGACTATCGAGACTCTGTTCATGGGGCGGCAAGTCGGTGAATGGAATTGGTGTGCTCGGAGGCGGCGGTGGCCAACCCCAAGCTGAGTTACCGGGGCAACGCGGGAGGCGTAGGGGTTTCCAACTCAGAACAGAACCGAGTAGCTGGGATGGGCCGGCCTAGGCAATGCTACTACTCTGCCTAGCTCGTGACTCGTGTTGCTGCTACTGCTGCCGCTGACGCTCTCACTTGCACCCTCTCGCTTCGGCGTTGCGCAGCCGAAGAACAGAGTACATCGCATTCACACAAAATAGGGATGAATAGAGACGCCAAGAGGGATGGAGATAGTTGGGCGGATCGGATGAGGGTAGACGACCAACGGCCGTAGAACCCGATAATGGCTGGAATAATCAAACGAGACACTGAAACCGTTCGTCACGGATAATATGCTTACACAAAACTACATTTTATGTGTGTATTAAACAAAAAAAAACACGTCTGTTTCACCTTTAAATTGCGCAAAAATTCTTCGCTTCGGGCAACATTTTTTTAGAGTTACAATCAGGGTTGTTTATCACACTGATTTCAACATGCTTTTTTTAAGATTTTTATTGGCAAGAAAAGAAGATGGAGGACATTTTAATAAACAAATAGGAAAATATTTCGGAGCTCTAAAGGGTTGCAGGAAAAATTCTTTTTAAAGTATTGATTGACGCTTTGACTTCTAAGTACCGCACTCTAGTGTCAAAAAGGCAAACCTTTTCTTTGCTGAGTACAAGTATTTACATCAAAATGGATGCTTGAATTTACAACTTCACTGTGTAAATTGAAAAAAATGTTTGTTTGAATTACAACTCATTAATACGAATTTTAAACTTTGTAACCAATCTTTCTAAATCATTAAACGATTTTCTCACAATTTATAACTTACTTTAACTAAAGATGCTTAAACGAAGTATTAAATTGTAACAAGTTTTCAGATTTAGTCTTGAAATAAATTAAACTAATAATTTTTGTAATTTGACATTTGTATTAGCACTTGGTTTCAGATGCTTAATCGTAGAAACCGTAATTTAATATTTGTCAACAAAGAGAATCCACAATCGTAGTACATAACATGCAACCTCAATCTACATTCAATCACACCATCAATTATTATCATCACTATCTCCATCCGCATAATCATTGTCCAGCTCGAGGCTAATAAAATCGACCTTGCGTCAAAAGCATCAGCGAGTTAATCGAACTTGTATATCATTTGTTCTCTCTGCGGTCAAGGTGAACGTCCAATCGAGACCCATTCAACTTGCTCGCACAAAAGTTTATATCGAATGCTTATGGTGATACTCAACTGAAGACAAAGTTTTGATCGTAAGATAGCCAACTTTAGAAAGACTAATCAAAACTTGTTGATGAAATGTAATGTGTTGCGATGTAAAATCAACTACCATCAAAACAATAGTTTGAGTATATAATCGATTTACTTTTAGAATTCAATAAAGTTTGGATTAATTATAAACTATTTCTTTAATACAAGAACAAAAACATGTAGAGATAATCATGTAAAATGATCATTTTTGTTGGCTTTTCTTATATTAATAATAAAAATACATGGGCAATTAATTATTAATATATTGAAAATTAGTTGAAAATTAAAATATCGTCGTGACATAATTTTCCCTTAATGTTGGCTTGATTTCCCTCAATTGTGGTCGTTTAGTCTCTTATTAGCAAAGTTTGACTTACTACAACTTTCAAATACAATTTACTTTTAGTGGTACACAAAAAATGTCGTGAATAGTTTTTTGTTTCAAATCTTAAAATGTGAAACTATTGCCGTTTGCAAAGAATTTTATATTTATTGTTTGTTTCATATGGATGTTCTTTGATAATTAACTTTTTTCAAATTAAACTTTAATTTATTTTCTTTCAAATAATCAAAACTTTACAATCTTTATACCTTCCAATATATTATTCTTCATTATTAAATTTGTTAATTTTATTGGGTTTTAATCGTGTAAATTTTGATTGTTTAAAAATTTAGAATAGAATCTCTTTTTATTCAAAAACGATTTATTTAATGCAGTGTGCATCTTTTTGTTCAGTTGGTCGGTCTGCACAAGTGCAAAATATTATTCTTTAAAAAGATGTTTATTTCAAAATGTAGACAATTATCCGTGAATATTTGTATAAATAGGAACTTTATTGTTTTTTTAGTTAAATTTTGTATTATTCATAATGATTTAAATCAAGTTTTAGTTTCATATTTTAAAAGTTTAGAAGAAACCCCACCAATCCATTTACGAGCTTTTCTTTGTGTTGTAGATAATTTTTGAGTAAATTGTATTTGCAAATGGCTGCATGAGCTAAAACACGTTCTAGTGCGCAACTCCTAGTATTTTATTATTATTTTTATCTTAATAATTTCACATAAAAATCGAAATAAAATAATCTAAGTATTTTTTGTATTTTTAATAAGTGATTTGAATAAAATTACTGAAAGCTAATTTAATTTGTTGATAAAAATCTTATAACAAACAATTTATGAATTGCGTAAGCACTTGATGGCGGAGTGTAAACATTCTTATCGTTTCTTGCGAACTGTATTATTAAAAGTTTTAACAAAAAAAGATTTTCTAACGAAATGATCTGCTGACGATACTGATAGATTTTTATCACAAGATAGTGACGAGAGAAAAGTTTCAAAAATTCTTATCCAATAATAAATATTCATGTAGAATACATCAAATAGGAGCTCCGTATTAGTTCTATTTGGGCAGTCTTAAGGACCATTATTTGAAATTAAACTGTTGTCTTTAGGCTTTATATGCATCAACTTAACGATCACAGCCACGAGACACATGAAAATAAGATCATATAAATGAAGTACCACTTAAGTTTGCCAATCTTGGACTTGCCTTGCTAAATTTCAACAAAGAATAAGATATTCTTTTTCTGGCACCCTCAGTTTCATTACTACGAGGTTATTTGCGTTCTATGAGCAGTTAACCATGCATTCTAAGGCAAAAGCTCATGCATTCTGTATAAAATCAATGTAATGAGATAATTCTTTGTTTTAGTAATACAAATATAACTAGAACATTAATAACAGAGTATGGACATGGATAAAGAATGAACAATAGATTAACGGGTGGTTGGCCGTCCAGAATCAAGTTGAGTTATCGATGGTTGTGGATAGACTAGAACTGGAGAGCTACGGAGATTCAAGTGGAAGCTGCGGCCAATCCGAAGGAATCGTCGTCATGACTACCGGCGCCTGCGTCCGTCAGATTTACATACATACAGCAGACCTACCAACACAGAGTCATCCTCCAATATATGACATGTTATTCGCAAATACATGCTTACTAGCCCATATCGACAAACCTAAAATTAAAAATAAACATATTTGGTATGTTTAGTCTGTACGATTTGAGGATACTAAGATGAATTAAATCAACATGCATAGTACATTTAAATTTGCCTAATTCATTCTGAATTTCATTCATGTAAATTAATTATTTTGGTCTGACTGGTGCAATTTATGACGTGTCACAAAAATTTTCGGATTTCTATGACCCACCTTTACTTTATTAAATTTTACATAATTTTCAGAAATAATATTAAAAATCGTTTGGTTTTGATGTATGAAACATTATCTTGAATGTATTAAGAAATGAATCATTGAGACGGTTTTATGATGACAATTTTAATATGGAGTAATCATTTATACCGTTCATCCATGATACTACTCTATAGGGTCATGTGAGATGTTTAAAAATAGTTACAAACGATTTCTTGAAGAATATCACTCTTAGAAATGAACTTTAACGATAAGATTTCAGATTGTGAAATGTGACATAAGATAATGAATAAATTTACAATTTGCACGGTAGTAACAACAGTGCGAGTTTTATTAAACTAGTAAAATATAGTTACACTCTCAAATGAACATAGAACAGAGCAAACTGTAAATTTATCCATTATAGTTTCAGTTAGTTTTTACAATCTGCCTTATTGGTTTTATGATACATTTCTCTGAGTTAATATGAACAAAGTTTTTAATTTTGTAAAACATTTCAAAAACAAAGACTTCAATAATTTGTTAAAAAAATAAATAAAATGCTTATACATGAACAAAGCACAGTGAGTCTTATT
The DNA here is from genome assembly GCA_022817325.1 of Idris sp. 1 HC-2018. Classification (NCBI taxonomy): domain Eukaryota; kingdom Metazoa; phylum Arthropoda; class Insecta; order Hymenoptera; family Scelionidae; genus Idris; species Idris sp. 1 HC-2018. The sequence continues at coordinate 3,052 of JABFPM010005310.1, read as the reverse complement.
ATGTTTTGACTTAAAGGTTAATTTTTCTAAGCATTTAAAAAAAATTGTTTAAAATGATCAGAAAATACCTGTAATTAGTGTATATGTTATGACTAATGTCTGAAATTGGCCAATGTCAACAATGGTCAGAGGCGGTTGGCCAATGTTGAAGATTTAATAAAAATAATAAAAAAAGGTGGTAAAAATTGACAAATTTATTTATTAGTTCAGTTTCAAATTCCGTGGCATCTAGATTTACATAATACTTTGTTGGCTCGGCATTTACAACGATGAGACGTGAGACAATATTTTTTACAATTATCTTATCATGCCTTGGTCACCAGTTAAAGAAACACAATTAACAATTTGTCGCAAACTAATATTAATAAGTGTTTATTGAGCATTTTTTGAGCTTGCTTTTCTAAGCCTGCGACTGTCAAATTTCGGGTGATTTCTGATTCATTTTCACGAGTACATAAATTACATTTGAATCCGTCATAGTTTTTTTCGCAACAGATAATAATATAATATTATTAGTATTATAAATAATTATTTAATAACTTTCAATAGGTTTCTATCACCTTTTTATCATTTTTATTAAATTTTCAACATTGGCCGACCAATGTTCAACATTGCCCAAGAAGAGCTGGGCAATGTTTATTGAAGAAGTTAATTCATGATCTTCCTCATAGAGTGCAGTTGTATAACTCTTTTCATGTTTGTTAGGTTGGAAATAATATACAATTGTAATATATTAAATCATTGTTTTATACTTTTTTTCATAACATATGTTTTTTGAAAACATACGTCCAATAAGTAAAAGCCAATCGACATTGGTGTGAATTTTAAGGTTTTAATATCAGATCGAGCAAAAGGTTCTCTGGAAAATATCATTGTTGTCGTTATGAAAGTTCAAAATGATTTATATAAACTTGGAACAAAGGTTGGCATAATAAAACAACTGTACACTCGAGCTGAGATTGATCCTTGTCCAGAAAAATTATATGAACTTTCCATGATTATCCTTCAAAAACTGTAAGTTTGAGAGAAGCTGCAACATCGAATTCTGTTGCAGGAAGCCAAGAATATACAATGTGTCATTGTAAAACTAAATGCGTTACAAGAAAATGCAAATTTCGAGCAATATTCAACATTGCCCAAGAAGAGCTGGGCATTCTTAACTTTGACCGGACAATGTTAATTATTATTAACAAAATTCATCAAATTGTCGACATTGCCCGAACTTCCATCATTGTCCGCAATATATATAAAAAATTCGAACTTGCACACAAATTTGGGTAAAAACATATTAAGACTCACCTAAAATTATACTGTAAGATAAGCAATATTTTATGAATTATTTTTAGAAATGGAAATTAAGTCACTAGAGTTCGAAAATTTTGTCGGTAAAATAAAATTAATCTATAGAACGGTTTCTTGAGATTTCATAATTTTTTAATTAGTCAAAAATCATTTGTCTAAAGTAATTTCTTGGTGGATTTGAAGTTGACACTCAGTATGTAAATATGAAAATATGTTTATTTGCTACGGAATGTAGTCCATTCAAAATATTGAACTTTATTTTTCTACCTTACATGACAGATCTTGTTTATTATTTGTAGTATTCTTGTTTAATATGAAATCTTTAATTTTCCTTAGGTCGTCCACGGTGCTCCACTCTTTATTATACAAAATGAATAAATCTCACGGCAAGTGAAATGAAACTAATAACAAATATTTACTGCTCTTTTGAGGTTATAAGACTATTTTATCTCTGGTGCAAGGACATTGAAAGCAATTGGTTTGGAACAAATTATATTTTGCATTCACTTGTTACCATTGGTTCAGTAAATTTTGCTGAAAAGACCGAACAGAATAAAGTCGTGCGCTTGCGTTAAATGGTAGACACGAGCAGAGCATAAACAGAAGAGCGAGACAAGGGTGCGCTCCACGTCTGCGAAATCCCCCATTCTCCGGAACCTCCTCATCCTGATATTGCGTAATTATATGGATGGTGCAAGTACAAGGGCAAACATAACGGAACTTAGTAGTGACTCGTTTTGGTGAATGCAAAACGACCCGGTTAATTCGTTCGCGCAAAGCCTATAATTTTCCTTTTATGAACCCGTCACGCATGGACGTTAGATGGAATGTCTTCTTGCATGGCATATAAATCAGCTTTACGCGTACACGCCTTGAAACAGGCTCAGTTTCCGCTCATTCAGGGAATACGAACAGTAAATGTCCGCAGACTTCTGTGTCATATTCGCGTGGTGTTAGATAAATGATGCAAATAAAACTCAATTTAAACAGATTTTACAAATTCAATTTGAATTACAAAATATGTTTGATACGTCAATTTAATTATCAAATGGCTAAACGTTTAATAACGCAGAGTAACAAATTTGACTTTTTTTGATGTCCTCAGCTCGTTTTAAAGGTTACTTTTAACTAGAATTTTTCGATTTCAAAAAAGCTTATTATTTGATGTTCGTGTTCTTTTCTTATTAACAGTTAAAGTTTTTCACCAACAGTTGTTTTACTTCGAAATTCAAAAGTTAAAGTTAAAGAACTCAAAAGTTTCTTTAATATATGCATCATATGAGCGACCCGCGCCTAATTCTATTTTACATATTTTATTGAATTTATTTCTTTTTGTTTAATTGAGTTTGTTTATTATTTATTTTATTAATTTTTTTGTTTCTATGAATTTTTTAATATGTTAGTAAAATAGGAAAAATAAAAAATAACGTCTTTTTTATGAATTTTAAAATTCAGGGGTGTATTTTAAAATACAAGAATTTTATATTTTAATTTGACATTTTATTTTTAATTAAAATATAGTTCTTTTTGTTGCAATGATATAATAATTTTAATTTGATTTATGTCATAGTTATTTGTTTTATGAATTAATAATTGTTTTCTGAGAATAAAGTACCCTAGTAAAAATGTAACAGGGCTGGCCATGGCAAAAATGTGTCCCTGATCAGGATAGAAAATGGAAGCCTGACTGTTTGGCTGCCTGATCAAAGCCATTTCAGGCCCTGAACTCATTTTATTAAGTGCTAGCAAA
>JABFPM010005309.1:0-11437 GCA_022817325.1 Idris sp. 1 HC-2018 | reverse complement strand
TAAGAAAAAAAATTTTTATATTTTATAATATTTATTTTCTTACGAGCGTATCAAAAATACAAAAATATCGATTTTTTAAAAAATTCAAGGTTTGCTCAAAGTTTACTCAAATATGCGGACACCGCACAGCGCAAAGTATTATCAAACTTTGAGCAAATGATTTGCAAAAAGTTTGCACAAAGTTTGATCAAACTGTGTTATCAGGGATTATAATTACACATGTCGCAAGTATCAATCCATATTTAACAAGAAAAATATGTGTACATAACTAGCAGGTTTAAAAAAAACTTATTTCTTGGTTATTATGAGCAGTAAGACACAATGCCCGTCTTAATTTAAGCCACATAATGTGATTGAATTTAAGACACATGTTTTAACTTAAAAAGTGGACAAAAATTGTCTTAAATTAAGACACTCATTTTTGGAGTGATAGATATAAATTAAAGGGAACGTATTTAGTAGTATATAAGTTCAATAGAATGTAAGCTTGAACAAATGTATGGATAGATTAAAAAGCATACAATGAAATGTGAAATCGAAAAAATATATGCGGTATATGGACAGATCAACTTTATTATCAACAGTCAAAACTGTTATTTTAACAGGGTACTTCTCCCAGTATAGTGTAAGTTATATGATTTTTATATTCGACGAAATATAAGTCTGAACTAATATAAGGTTTGTTGAAATATAAATTCAACGAAATGGTCACTCTTCATATCAAAGTAGACTCTTAAAAAATATGATGAATACAATTTTTTAATTTAGATTAAATTTTTTTTTTCTGCAGTGATTTGCAAAGTACTTTGCAACGCTAAAATTACCTTCAGCTTGGTCCTAGAATTACCAGCAATAAGAAACAAATTCTACTAAAGCAAAATAATAAAAAAAGCGTTCTATCAATTACGGAAAAAATTGATTGGGTCGTTCCCGCGGCAACGGATGAACAAACATAATTACTACACTGAAATAGGTTTTTACAGGAGTCCTTATCTTTAGTTTTCAATCCGATAAGCTTCCGTAAAAACGTAGCTCGAAACATTTGTCATGGCAAATCTTGTCCATCATATCGCGTTCATTTTGGCTTTATTATTCGTAACAATTATGCACCCCGAAGATAAGGCGTTCAGTTTTGCACAATCTGTTCCCAATCTTGGTTTAAGACCAGTCAACATTTGTAGGTTTTTCTTTAAATTTATTATTATATGATAAACAATATAGAAAAGAATGCTCATAAATTATGCAGTTAAAATAATTACAAAATTATATATCTAGTTTTTATTTTATATATTATTTATTACTATTGACCTGGTTATGATTAAATAAAACTTAAAATGTTTTCTTTTATTTGTTTACCATTTAATATTTAGCATCTTTTCGGCGTAATATTGACGTCTTTTTGTAACAATTACAAACATATTTATTAAAAATTCAGTTAAAAATCTAACTTTTGCAAAGCATAAAATTCTAAAATAACTTTCAATTAAAAAAATCAGCTGTACTGGAATAAAATAAAATAATATATCCATGAATTGATTAAAAAGAAAAAAATATTTTACAATAATTTTATTTGCTCATTAATAGTTTTCTAGAACCAGAGTATGTTTCCAAATAAAATAAAAAGCACTAACAATTTTAGAAACTGAACTAATTTTATTGTTTTTTTTTAATTTAAAAATTGTGTTTAAGTTTTTATCAATAGTGACGGAAATCAAATAGCCAACAAAAGTATAACAAGCGCAATGACTTTTATTAAGCAGCAATATCCGAAGCATATAGGACAAGTTTATTCGGTTGAAATAAATAGTTCAGATTCACACAATTCGGTGGACCAAATTTGCTCGGCCTGGTATCGTTCCCTGCTGAAAGGTTCTGAAAGTGCGCCAGACGTAATTATAGACACGACAGTAGAAGACCGAGGTGCAGAAGTGGTGCAATTAATAACTGCCGCACTGGGAATTCCCACGATTTCAACCCAATATGGTCAAGAAGGAGATCTCAGAAACTGGAAAGACCTCACTGCAGATCAGAGTCAATATCTCATTCAGATAAATCCGCCAACCGATTTAATTCCGGAAGTTATACGGCAATTTGCTATTACCATGGGAATCAGGTTCGACTTAACTGCCCTGAAAACTTAAATCGATTGAAAACTATTAAAAATGTTCAAAAATGATTTATTAAAATAGATGAGTGTTTAATAAAATTGATCAAATCAAAAATTCAAATCATTGAATCTACGTTTTTATATGATTTTTTTATTATTGAAATTAAATATAAGCTGCTCCGTTCCCTCTTTCTCAATTTATGCCTTAATCATGTTCTTGTTAACAAATAATATGAGAGCTTGTTGAAAAATTTATCAGGAGTTTGATTAGTTTTCGTAACTCAAAACATTTTACTTGATTAAATAAAGTTATTTCAGAAAATAAAATAAGCAATATTTATTAAATTTTATAAGAGATAATGCATTTGCGTGTAGAATACTTTCGATTTAAAATTATTTTTTCATCTTTTTTCAAAATCTAATACGTAAGTATGTATAAATTTGACTATGGGATGATCATTAAATTACGTAACACGAAATTTGGCAATTTTAGTAGTTCGTATATTAATTTTCTGGGTCAGTTTCTTTTGCGAATAACATATAATGTTATAATTTTTTTCTGCTAATGCCTTTTTGGGTGTAAAATGTAATTTCATGTATTTGATGATTACACAAGTTTGCATAAACCATTAAAGTTAGTTCAATTTATAAATTTTGGAAGTTTTGTCTTTGTAAGCATTTTGCGTATGGGGTTAATTTTGTTGGAGGGTTATAAATTTAAAATATAAAGGTTTCATTTAATCTAGGTATGAAGTCATTTCACGTTTACCGTAACCACAATTTGATTGAAATCATTATTAGTTTTGATTTTTCTTGATTATTGGACTGTCAGTTAAAATTTTATTCAATGCATAGCTGATTTATATAATAAAAAGTAGATCTAGAGCTAAATCTTGAAGAATGAAGAAATCTGAAATTTTTTGAAGGGGTAAAGAAACATTTCTGTAAAAATATAAAAAAATAAATTTAATTTTGACGAAATTTTATTTTTAATTTATTATTTCAAAATTAATTAAGTCAAGTAAGGCCCAAACAAAATTAAAATTATCAATAAATATTAATTAAATATTAAAAACGTCTTAAATACAAATATCCTTCATTTTTAAATAATTTGCATTGTTTATGAGTTACACGACTTTAGTTTGTTACATTGGATCCGTTTTTTTGTTATTTTCTAATGGAAATATAATTCTTATAATTGAAATAAAAGTTTCACAAAATCCTGGAGATATCAGGATACATTTGCATAGTATTTTAAACATGTTACTTCACCTTCCCATTTACCATGTCACTTTACCCCATTCTGACAATACTATCAAAAAATTTATGTAAAAATATATATCGCCAACAAATGATTATCATTATCGATTTCTTATTGTCATATCATAGTTGCATGAACCCAAAACCTTTTTTTCTGTATAAACAACAGATTTACACGTGAATTCGACTGATAATAACTCTATAAGTAGCCAAACCCTTACCATGTCACTTTGGACGACTCTCCCCTAATTTGAAATTTAGAAATTTGGTTAACAAAATAAGTAGTCTCTACTTTTAACACGAAGTGTATTGGATTTCTTAATTTAAAATTCTGTATAAGTCCTGATTTAAATAACTAATTAAAATTTACAAACAAAAATTATAATGAATCTTACACAATTAAATAGTTTTAACGTTATGTAACGTTCAGTTTATCTCTTTGTATTTTTTTTTTTAATATATTTCTACACAGTTAATTTTCCAACTATGTTAATTTATTTTTTGTTTTTTTTTTATTAATTTATATTTTAAACATTTTTTTCTCTCTTTATATGTAAAGTTTAAAATTGTCAAGATTCAGATTTAGCGCAAATTAAATTCATTTCAAGCTATAATTGTGACTTTTTTATTTTAAAATCATATTAAGAGGAGGTGCGACTGAAAAATACGGAAAAATCGAAAAAAATCGATTTTTTTTATTGCAATTTTGGATACTTTGAACCTTCTACTATAATGTAGTTGAAGTCAATTTTCAATATACGCATTAAAATAATATTTGTTTAACAATTTGTTTAGTAGAGCGCAACATCTATTCTGTTGCGCTTGGGTATGAGTTATATTTGCATGCTAAATTAAGTGAACGTTAAAGGGCTAAATCAACTGCTGAAAAAGCTAAAGTGGTCAAGTAAAGTCCTATAGTTATGGTCCGGGCATTGCAGATTGAAATGTTATGTTTGTACATAGTGATTAGATATGAAAAAACGCAAACATACTAAAAAAACGTTGCCTAACTTTAAACGCGATTATCTCGTAATTTAATTTTCGATGTTTTTTGTACATAACTTGATTTTTCTCCGTCAATTTTCAACCGATTTACCTGAAATGTGGCATAGTTATTCCTGATAACATAATAAAACTTTCTGTAGGACAAATTTTTTATTTATTTGTTTAAACAAAAATTATGTTAGTTTGAATATGAAAAATACGCTAAAATAGTACTAAAATAACCTGTTTTGTGCACCTGCGCGCTCAAACAAGCATAACTTTTTACCAAGTCAACAAATCACAAATCTGACTTACAGAAAGTTTTATTATGCTATCAAGAATAACTGTGTCAAATTTCAAGTTAATCGGATCAAAATTTTTCTGAGAAAAACATGGTCAAATTTACCCTATTTTCAACCCTTATCGTTGGAAAAAGGAAGTAGGTCATATTTTTGTGGCGGTTTCAACTGATTTTCTTATTCAGCCCATTGACAATTACAAATTATCAAAAAACCATGTTATTTTATTCAAAATTGTGAATTTTAACCGTTTTGGTCGCATCTCCCCTTAGAAGCTGAGGCGTACGAAGAAGGTGATCTGGTTGTTATCAAGTGCACTCAGTTCGGTCCAGGTTTGAAATTGTGTCCAAAGTTTTTAGGTCCATACGAGATAGTTCGGAAAATGCAAAATGATCGGTATGTTGTGTCGAAAATAGGTCAACACGAGGGTCCGAATGAAACCTCTACTTCAGCTGATAATATGAAGTGTTGGTCAATGGATGTTGATGATTTATTAGAGAATGAAACGTACGAATAAAACAACATTTGAGGGCAGATTTTAATGCAGAATGGCCGAATGTAGTATCGAACATTATTTCATAAATGTAATCTAGAATGTAGAATGAATATATTATTGTATTTTAAGAATTATGTTATAAGATTTATATTTCTCAAGTATTTATAAGATTTCCTGTAATCCAAAACCCAGAAAATAAGTCAGTGTGTTAATGATGTTATGATTTTTAAGGGTTTTTCAGAAATACTTAGGAAATGTTAAGTAATACTCAGCTGTATGGTTCGAAAGAAAATCTCAAGTGTATGCATGTGTTTTCTGTGTGAATCTTTGTTGATTTCATCTGACGAAATAGTTTTAAGAAATGTATCAATTCTAAATATTACATGTGGGGGAAAAGTTATACGTGGGGGTAAACGAATACACACGTCGACGACGTTGATGTCCAGAGTGGTAACAGGCAGTCTTAGTTTGAAACTGAAAAGAAATAGTTCTCTTGTTTTATACTTAGGTTGTCACAAAAGTTTCAAACCATTTTAATGTAATATTTTAATTGAACAATAAAACACTCAATTATAAATAAAGTTATTACATCTATGTGACATTATGGTGATATCACGAAAGTATCACAATTTACCTTTCGTGAATGAAAAACAGATTATCACATCCCTAGTAGAAATCTAATAAGGCATGCCATATTCAAAATGTCGCCTTTGGCATTCAGAACATTAAATGATAGTATGGTAACCTAATTAGACCCATGTGTGGTACAAAAAATTGGTCTATGTAAGGATGTAACGCTGAGTATGCTGCCGCGCTAAGCAAAAAGATATTCAACTGCAAAAATATTCCAAATTAAACTGTTAAGTTATTGTTATAGTTTTAATATTGCTTTATTTAAATATTAAATTGGATCAATGGCTTACTTTTTTTCTATTTATAAAAGTGTAGTTTTGGCTTTGACAGGTTATTGTATTTTTAGAGTTAAATAGAACTTTAAAGCACGGAATTGCTTCTTTAAACAAGTTATTTTATTGTAGAATATCTAAGAATGTATACAACGTTATATGTAAGATTAAAAATTTTGAAAATAAGACTTGACAGATTAAACTTTATAGTCAAATTATTCAAAATAACAGTTGATGCAATTAAGTACTTTTTTGGTTAGGACAGCAGTATGATACCATACATGGCATCCTAATCAGATTAGAGAATCAAACAATGGCCTTATTTGTGATATCATGTTACTCCTTATTAAATATATATATGGCTGAAATACGGGAATTAGTACTTGAATTGAAACCCTAGCGTCGGAGTTTACACTAAATTTACAGCAAAACGATGGTGCAAAAGTGGCAAACATTGCAGTAGTTTTATGATGCATTAATTTTAGACAAATTGAACATAAAAATTCGTACCACAAGTGCACCAAACAACTACTTATAGTCATGTGCACATAATAACTTAGTGCAATGCAATAAATCTTTAATGTAATATTTAATGTTAGAAAAAAGGTGTAGATTGACAAAAATTAAAACCACAAAATGCACTAAATTCATTTTACATCATCTAAACACCATTTTTTGTGTAAACCTCGCTGCCAGGGAATGCTATTAATTTGAATAACCATTTGTTTGAATAATAAATCAACTATTTTAAAATGTATACATTGTTGCTAGTAAATAGTACTTTTACAAATGCATTCTAAACAAAAATGTGTTTTTAAAAAAATAAACATTGAGTAATTTTTAAAACATCATTTTTGTTATAAAAATATTGAGAAAAAAAATAAAAGAATCATCTAAATACACTATTTTAATATTGTTATTTAATTTGTAAAGATTCTTTTCATTTGAAATTATTGTAGGGTGCATTGAAAAGTACCTTATTTATAAGTCATATACTTTCAAGAAGTCTTTCAAATAAAAGATGCAAAGTTCGGTTTCAAGCAAAGGTTGTTTTGGTCATAAATAGCTGCCGTGTATGGGTCATACCATGGTAAATTGTTATATCAAAATATGGTTCACTTAATATCTTACCTAGACCTTATACGGTAATATATTTACCTTATCAAGACAATGTTTCAGCCATTGTTCAATTTCTACTGGGGATGCGATTTGTGATTCACATGCTATAATATTGTGATATCACGGTTTTTTTGGTTGAATGGGAATAAAAAGAAAGTTTCTGGTCAGCAAAGACAATATCATATTGTTCTCATGATTAAGCTCAATCAAATATCGATTTTAATAGATTTTCATTGGTTATTTGAATAACTTTTTATTTAACGGGTATATCTTACCATGAATTTTAATATACTTCTAGCACTGCTGCAATATTATTTGATCGAGATTTCAAGATGGATCACAAGTACAAAAGTTTAATGCTTAATATTCAAACTCGGCATGTTATAATACAGATTGAACCGTCCGTTTCATTGATAACAAATCAACTTGTAAAACTGCAAGGCCTTGAAATTGTTAATTTTTTTATTTTGGGTGGTCAAAAGACCATATCTTACACTTTGGATGTGGCCCAAAAAATGAATATCACTGGACGCAAGTACGCCTGGTATACGGTTTCCATTAATGACGAACAGCCGGAATGCAAAACCTGCACAAATTTCACCTTCCTTTCGTTTATTACACAAATTAATGACGCCCAAAGAGAAAAAAGAAACGAACTGATAGAAAAAGGAATAATAACGAAACCATACTTAATAACTTCATTCTATGTTGAAATCACAAAATTAGCAATTTTGGCGATGAAAAGTGCATTGGAATCTGGACTTTGGAGCCCAAAAGTAAGGCACATTAGTTGTGAGTCGTATGATTCGGTGGATCAAAATGAATTTCCTAAGACTCCGATAAGACGATTTGATTTTATGGGTGTTCTGCAAAATATCAGCAAATCAAACAGCTTCAATTCGTTGTTCGATGATTATAACTGGGGAAAAAAAAATGGCAATCATTATCCCAAATTCGACATGACAGTAAATTCAATTAACATAATTAATGGAGCATTCGTTTCGGAAAAAGTGGTTGGGAATTGGACTGCTGGTATTGACAGCTCTTTGCAGGTAAAAAATAGTTTCTTTTTATGGGAGAAATAAGCAAAGTGACATAGTAAATTTATATTCGAGGATATTATCCGTCTTAAATTTTTATTTATCTTTGATTGATACTAAGATAAACTTGAACCGTTTTTCTGATAAAACAATTGATTTTATTACCCTGGAGTATACTTCTAAAGTTTATTACACCCTAGCGGTATTTTACGTTACATTTTCAAACAAATGTATTAATAATTCTAACTTTATAAATTGGATAACGTATACTGGGATTCATTATTAAACTTTGTAATATCACAATTAGTTATTGTAAATATAGAGTATTGTTAATTTTAGTCAATATTAATTGAATACTACGAATAAATAGTAGTTCACATAGTTGATATGATAATTATAGTTTAGTAAAACATATGTAAATTAAAACGTAATGAATATACAATTTACCTTCATTATACATCATTATAATCTACAATTCTATTTAAATCAATGTAATAAGTTTTAATGAATCAACAAATTAAGTATAACTTGATTAGAATTTAAATAGATCAATATTTTTTAAAAATACAAACAATGAAGCAACAGTTAGAAAATAATAACGTATATTTGCTCGCTTACTATTTTTTAAGTTTTTCATTGAATTTGCTTCAATTTCTGCACTAAATGACTTTTTGTGCTTAATTAAAGTTAGTTTACATCTAAACTAAAAAAATATTGTATAGCAAATATCAGTTACCGCAATTTTTATCAACATCGAATCAATAGATAATTTTTCTCTTTGACTATTATTCTTTAACTTTTGCAAAATTTAACTTTATGAAGTTATTCTAAGCAATTTCAATCAGTTTAATATATCTCGTCAAAAGTTTAAATTTTGATAAATAATGTTAGGTACACCTATATAAAATATTATATAGTTTTTTCTTCAGCTATGTCATTTTGCCTGACTGAATATGATGTTTTACTTGGAAAATGAATTATCTCTCCATCTCAATATATATAATGTGTGATGACATGAGTCACGTTATCTAGATTATTTCGGCATCGATTTTTAGTTCAAACTTAATAGAAATAACAATGTTTCACTCTATTTCAAGTAGATACGTTTCATTAAACTAAATATATTAATGTACACTCTACACCTGACTTTCATCTTCTCTGCTTACAAAGCAATATTTCACTTTATTTTAACTAGATACTTTGCCTTAAACTGAATTTATCAATGCACATTTTGCACTTAATTTTGACTTTCTCTGTTTACAAGGTATTCAGTAAGGAAGCTGTTTTGAACCATACAACGTTAACAACATTTCGTATTGTTACATTAATCGATCCACCATTTATTAATTATGATAATAATACCGGAATATGGTCTGGATACTGCATCGAATTAATGGACAAAATTAAAAAACAGTTGAACTTTGATTACGAATTATACCTGGTGAAAGACGGGCTACATGGGACAATGGATGCCGAGGGCAACTGGAATGGTATGATAAGAGATGTTAAAGACAAAAAAGCAGACATTGCTCTGGGTAGTTTGTCGGTGATGGCTGAAAGGGAAGCAGTTATCGATTTTACCGTGCCATTTTATGATCTCGTTGGTCTGACGATTATTATCAAAAAGCCCCACTCCACCACCTCGTTGTTCAAATTTCTCACAGTGTTGGAGAACGAAGTCTGGTTTAGTATTTTAGGGGCTTATTTCTGTACGAGCATTTTGATGTGGATATTTGACAGATGGTCACCTTATAGCTACCAAAATAATCGAGAAAAATATAAAGAGGATGAAGAGAAGAGGGAATTTACGTTAAAGGAGTGTCTCTGGTTTTGTATGACGTCATTGACACCGCAGGGTGGTGGTGAAGCGCCGAAAAATTTGTCCGGAAGGCTTATTGCCGCTACTTGGTGGCTATTTGGATTTATTGTTATTGCATCTTACACGGCTAATCTTGCAGCTTTTTTGACAGTCTCCAGACTGGACACTCCAGTATCGTCCCTGGATGACCTCAGCAAACAATACAAAATTCAATACGCAACTGCCATGAACTCTATTGCTTATCAGTACTTTGAAAGAATGGCTAATATAGAAAAAAAGTTTTACGAGTAAGTTTGATTTTGCTATGCCGTTTGTTTGTTCAAAATTAAATGAGAAATTTGATTTTTTAATTTGTAATTTATTAATATACTTTATTAGTGTACATAAAATATAAGTTAACGCCAATTCTTTGTTTTTTCAATAAAAGTCAAATATTTTCTTAAATATTCGTTTCATATTTTGCATTTTCTTAAAACTTATGCACCAAATTTATCACATATCTTTTTTATTTAACATTGAAATATCCTTTATATAAATTTATTTATTTATCATTATTTACCTTATACAAAAACATAAACATTGGATCCACAATCGTACTCAACGTTAAATTTAACGTAGTATCATTGAATCACCATTTTATAGTTGACAAAAAGGAATATTTTTGCACAATTCGTTGAAAAAAAGTAAAATACAATTTAACACACATTATGACTTTTATTTGCTCTATTTTCCATAAGCTTCCATGTAAACCATACAAATGTTCAAAGTGAATTATTCAAAATTAAACCCCGATATGGGACATTATCTATATGATTTTTTTATTCAAAAATATTTTTTTTCGTTTGATAATAATTTCATAAAAAAAATATTGACAATTACGAAACGACCGAACTATTTTAACTCAAAATACCAGAAATGTTTAATGTAAAAACCAATTTTATAAGGAATATGTTTCAAATAAACTTATGGAATTTTGAAGAGCGCAACTTTAAAATACCACCAAACGCATTATTTATTTTTACATTAATTATTCTATCCTGTTCAAAAGAATCATTATAATTTTATTTAAAGTAAAATTAATTGTTTTCCGTTTAAAAAGGTTTCTGGATTTCAATGGATTTTTAAGATCATTTTGAGGTCATTTTAGGGTATTACTGGGTTCATTCACATGGTGTTCAGATGATATTTTAGAGTTTTTTAAGGTGTCTCAAATTGTATTCTGAAGTTATACTATTATCTTACACATCCGGGGTTTTCAGCTACACTGAGAGAATTATGATTTTAAAATCTGAAAATTTTAAAAAATGATGATCAGTGCTAGTAAACTGAATGCATGAAGCACTTATTAGATTATATTCAATCACCATTTAAAAAAAAACTAGCAGTGATAGAACTTTTTTAAATATTG
>JABFPM010005307.1:0-11438 GCA_022817325.1 Idris sp. 1 HC-2018 | reverse complement strand
TTTTTATTTATTAAGAAGAGGATATTTCTAAATGTGCAAAATACATTCTGAATTATAAATTGATCTTTCCTACGAAGACTGAAACGTTTAAAATTTCGTTCAAAACAGGCACGTTTACAATTCTTTCGAGAAAAACATATTTCAAATTCTTAGAATATCTGTTTGGAATGCTACTGAATCAAATTTTTGGATACCTGTTTCGAATCATATTTTGAGATGTTCCTGTTTTGAACCAAATTTTGAGATGTGCTAGTCTTCGCATGTGGCATCATTATAAGAGATAAGTCGCTCCTTAGTTAACTTGAATATAATGATTAGAAATAGCCCTTAATGGGATTTGAAAATCTATTTATACAATTCAAGTTATAAGCCCTTTTACCACGTCAAGGTCGCACGATTCCTAGAAAGGGAAAGGTGACTTACAGCTGACAATTTGTAAATATCTGTATGATATTTAAGAGAGGTCGCTTACAGCTGATAATATATTTATGATTTAAAATAGGTCGCTTAGAGCAGACAATATATTTTAAATTTAATTTGAAAAATAAAAAATTATTCATCTTCTAATTGAAACTCATATGGATCAACACTTTCATTAGCAAAAATACGTAAATGTCTCTTTTGCGCAATTTGATGAGAGTATAACTTATTTGATGACATTGAAGATTAATGTCTTTCATCTATCGTCATAGTTAATGGGGTTTTTTTCAAACTATTTAAAGCAAACTTAAACACACAGAGTGCATTCACTGTGGAAGCTGCTAGCTTGTTACGTTTTTTTGTTACAATTTCGGGTAACATTGAAAAAACTCTTTCTGCAGCTGCATTAGAATTCGGAATAGATCTAATGGTGTTAACAGATTTAATAACATTGCTACACTTTTTTTCTACATTTGAATTCTTTGTAAAAAAACAGTTTTCTACATTTCATCAAAACTTAAATTACAAAGTTTAATTTTTTCATCTTGAGAGAAAAATGAAGGTAAAAGACCATTCAGCTTTGAGGCTAGAAATATCGAAACCACCTAATCTGTTGGATATGAACTCAATATCTTTAACATATATATTTTTGGAAAATAATGCAACAAATGGATCCAGAATCAAGAGTTTTTTTAAAAATTCATCATTCAAAGGTAGTTTTTCACAAATTGCTGTTGCAGCTTTAATAAAAAAATTCAAACAATTATTTTGAATGTCTTTTACCACGTTGATTTCACCTTTACGTCTCAATTCCTGTAATAAAGAGTTACAATGCTTTCCAAAGTCAATTTTTTCAATTGACAAATGATTTTTAACTGAAGAAAAAAATTGTGGATTAAGAACATTACAATTTTGCAAACAATTTGGTTCTAGAAAATGTTTTAAAATTCCAGTTAAAAATTCAACTTAATTTCTGTGAACAGCATGAATTAAAGTCTTTTCTGATTGAAATGTTAAATTGAAGTAATCAAATTCTTGTAAAACATAATTTAAAAAATAAAGATATGGTTTAATAAAAGGCTTATTCATTAATTCTAATAAGTCTTCATTTGACTTAGATTTTTCTTCGACAACTAATACATTAAGAAATTTTTCGAAAGCTACCCAGTTTTCTAAAAGTTTATCAATGCATGATCTATGTGACAGCCAACGTGTTTTACAAAATTTAACAATCTGTCTTTGTGTTTTCTAGAAACATTCCTGAAACTCTTTAAAACCAGCACATCTTTTATCACTGCCACTTAAAAAAGTTGCAATTTTACGAAGCAAGTCTTCTAGTGGAATGTTTTTGCAAGCTGCATTTGCAATTAATGCACAAGAATGGCAAACACATGGCATAAGAATTAGATTTTTACAATATTCTTTCAATTTGGTTGAAAAAGAAGAATGGCATCCTGTCATAACACTTGCATTATCAGTCGAAAGTGAAACAATGTTTTGAAAAGGAATTTGAAATTTTAGCATTCTTTTTCTGAATGCTGTGAAAAGACTTTCGGCAGAACAATCTCGAGCGTCAATCGACATTAGTTCGACTAATTCTGTTCTGTCGTCAAAACTTGTGGGGTCAACATATTTAACTAGAAAAGTCATCCACTTTTTGTGTGTTATATCAGAAGTCTCGTCAATAAAAAGCGAAAATTTTTTATTACGCAAAATATCAACAATTCTCTCAGTTTCAATTGGACACAACACGTTAGTTATAATTGAGCGACACTTATTTCTACCAATTTTCATGCTTTGCAGATCATCATGTGTGAATAAAGTTTTAAAAAAATCTAAAAAGTCATGCCCAACTGTAAAAGAAACTTGTTTTTGTGCTATTAAAGCAGCAAATCGAATTTCGAATATATGTTTCCTATCAATATAAGAATAAGCATCGTCATCAGCAGAATTGTTATTTAAATTTTTGAAACTTTTACTGATTTCTATATGTTTGCCAGCTTCTAAATGTCGCTCTAAATTAGAAAGTTTGCAAGTCAAAGAGGTATTACAAAATTTACATCTACATAAATGTGGATTATTTCGATCTTCTTCCAGTCAGAGTGTAAATCTGCTGTCTTCTAACCATTTTCTACTAAATTTTTGCTTATAAGCAGTTTTTTTATTTACAGAAGAATCAATTACCTTATTTTTATGTGACTTTCATGGTGTCTTTTGACATGACCACTGCTACAAGAATAGATTTTAGTGCACAAAGTACATTTAAACGAATAATTGTCACCATCTACTGGGAAAATCCAAGCTTTGTAGAGATCATGCAAGAGCCAACCTGGTGCAAAAGATATTTTCAGTTTTTTTGCTAAAACATTACATTCTTGAGCCATGGTTATGAATTAAATTACAGTATTTCTCACGATTAAATTTGTATGAAATTATAAATCAAATGAAAGAATAAATCAAACAAAATTTAATACTAAATTGAAATTTTAATCCTTATAATATTTAAAAAATTTTATCTCGTTTCATAATTAAGAAAAAATACTTATCAGAGTTTCCAAGTTTATCAAATTTTGAAACAAAATCACCGAATTACCGAACAAATGTACTATAAATATAATATTTCAATAGTACATACAAAGAAGCGTACTGACATTAATTGGGTATAAACTTTTTTTGAATTATTCAATAAAAAACAACTAATAACCCAAGCCGTAACGCAAATGTCAACAATGTCAATTTTAAACTAAAATTAAAAATACAAAACAAATGAAGAATTACTAAATAGCAATTCTTCATTTGTTTTCAGTAAATCGCGGTTAATTTCAAACTTATCAATTTAAAATATAAATATACTATAATTATACTGATAAACAAGCTAAAATTTTATTTATGTAAATCAATAATTTTTATTTGTTTATTTTTTCAATATATTCTTTAGATATAAATAAATTGCATATACTTTTGTATGAATATATTATTCATCAATATTTTCAATTCAATATTCGTATAAGATTTCTGATAGTCATTAATAAATTATAGAGAATGATCGTTCTTGGCTTAGTCAATAATTTCCCATTTTTTTTGTTTATAATTTCTGTTCAATATTTGTATGAGATTTCTGATAGTCATTAATAAATTATAAAGAATGATCGTTCTTGGCTCAGTCAATGATTTCACCTTTTTTTTGTTTATAATTTCTGTTAAATACGCGTATAAGATTACTGACAGTCATTAATAATTTATAGAAAATGATTGTTCTTGGATCAGTCAATGATTTCACTTCTTTTGCGTTCATAATTTGGGTTTGATGTTTATATTATAATCGTGGGGGGAGGCAAACCTTGGCTCGTTAATTTTTTACCTTTGCAAGGTTGTTTTATTGACAAATTTTTATAGGGAATGATCGTTTTTGGCTCAGTCAATGATTTCAATTTTTTTTGTTTAAAATTTCTATTCAATATTCGTATAAGATTTTTGATGGTCATTAATAAATTATAGGGAATGATCGTTCTTGGCGCAGTCAATGATTGCACTTCTTTAGCAAACTTAGTGGTGTGTACACGGCTGTACTAAAATAATATTTTAATTAATTTTATTTTATTATTGAGTATACATTCTACGATGACAGTTACTTTTGTATTGATTCGAACGGACTAAGTTGAAAAGAAATTGTAATAAATGTGAAAAAAAATTTAAACTGATATAAACAACTGACTTGCTTGAAAAAGTATTTGACGAAAAACGATGTTTAAAAATTATTAAGTAAAATTGTAAAATTGAAAAAGGTATTTATGCATATACTATTCAATGTCATGACATTTATTGTAAAAAATTGTATAGTTCTCGTTAATATTTAGAATTTATTATAGTAGCTTGAAAATAATCACAAAGATGATCGAAACGTCGCTTAATAATAACAATAAATAACTTAAACAAATAACATCTTAGTTGGTTTTTGGCAAAATTCCATTCATTAATCAAAATAAACTAAAATTTATATTTTTATAAACAATTATTTGGTAATTATCCCTGAAAATAACAAAAATAAAATTAAAGATAAACAAGTTTTTGAAAATTTAAATTATGGATCTTAAAAAGTGAGAAATCAAAATCAGTTTAAAATGAAAGAAACAAAAATTATTCTTTTATCTAATTTTTTTTTGTCATACCAGGTTATCAAATTTACATTATTTTAAGTGCTAAAATATAGGTCCAATTGGATTTAAATTTACAAATTACAAAAAATATATTGAATTGCTGTTTTAAAATCATGTATCTAATTTGTATTATTGTTTTCCTTTGTAATATGAACAAGCTGATTTCATGTTGGAATAATAAATTTGGTCGCTTTTGTGTGAAAGAATTTGTAATCAAGAAACTTAAAACTCCAATAATAATGACAAATAAAATATAATCTTCGAACGCATTCGTATTTTATGTAATGAGAATCTAAGTTCCTATCCAAATATGGACTTGCATTCTTGTTATGTGCATGTTAATATCGGCATTGAATTCACAAAAAAAAAACACGACAAGAGAAAAAAGGTACAAAGCAAATAAAAATGTGTTTTGGCATTTTTGCCAATCTTTTAACAGATAATATTAGATATGTTGATTGTACGAATGGTTTTCTGTCCTTTGCCATTTATAAAACACTTTTTTTCAAATAAAATTTATAAAAAGTTTCCCAAAACGACATTCCAGTTTATAATCAAAGCATAACAACTTTAGACTTTCCTATGGTCTTTCTTACAAGACGAGAACTTTTAGAATTTCTGGTTTCAAACTCTGATACACAAAAAAGCTTTTGTGAAATTTTTATTTGTGTATTTTTTGTATGAATATATTGAATCTAATTTTAATTTTCAATAAATAAATAAAAAATGACTAATAAAAAATGTTTTTTTTAATAAATTTTATGTTGACGTTGTTAATAAAATTGTTGCAATAAATTAGCAAAATTTGTAAGGCGTGGGAGTCAAATTGGGAAACAAACGTCTGTGGACATTAACATCTGACCGAACTTAAGTGTTTTTTTGCATTTCGTTATTGTACAGGACCTGATGCATTGCAATACGATGTCCGCATTTTTTACAAGGCCGACTGGAACACTTTTTGATAAGCCCACCTTTATTTACGTTACGTTCTTTTAGTGTTACCGTATATTACTTTTGTAATATCAATTTTGTTGTTTGAATAGATGGATGGCTCCATACATATTTTCATTAAAAAACAAATATCAATAACATATTTTAATATTTTGACGTTAGCAATAATACCTATTAAGGGCGTATATCTAATAATGAGAATGGTCAATTATTTTAAATCGGAAAATTTCGAAACTATATTTTTTGCAATTAAAATATCAATTAACAATAAGTAATTAAAAACTGTTAATGTAATGTAGGTTATAATTGATCAAAGTCAATAACAATATATTTTATCCAAAGAATAAATTTTAGAACATTCATCATTAACCCAACCCATTTAGTCATGAATTTTATCTACAGCTTAAAAACGATTTTTAACATAATAATTATTTTTAAAACAGTTAAACAAATGATTTTTTTACAACAAAAATTGGAATTGTTTTTCCTTTTTTTGCAATAAAATCTGTTATTAAAAATTAATTGGTTTAATTTCTTGTTTCTTGAGTTCTATTGATGCTAAAGAAATATGATGTATACAAAAGATTATTAAAAAAACTTCATAAAAAATCGAAATTTCGATTTTTGAGAAATGTGAATTATAATGAACGCTGTGATTGAATCGGTTAAATTATATACATTCTCAGTTTTTTGAATTTTAAAAGTTTTGTAAAAATTTTGCATTTAGTTGTTGATACTTGTGTTCAAGACAAATATTGATTAACATATTCTATACTATCTGAGTCCCAAATTTCAAGCAATTTATTTCGGCACATTTTTTTTATTTTTTGCAAGAAATCCTAATGAAAAATGAAATAAAAGATTACATGGACTAAAACAGTGATCGACCGATGTTACGGATTATCGATCGAGTTTATAAAGTAAAGTTGCCAGAAGATAGCAGCACTCATCAGTGATGTTGAAAAATGTAGAATTAAGAATTATTAAAAATTTAATCTATAGGGTTTTTATAAGTTTAATAATATTTTTAATCACATATCAATAGGATTGTAGATACAGAAAAATTTCATTTTATGTTTATTTTACAAAATTTAAAACTTTATAATAAATATATTTTATATTTTAAGTGCGTGTAAAACATTTTAATTAATTTAAGTCCTATACACAGGTTGTCTTGGAAAATTGCCTGAGGGTCCATAGTTACAAATTAAAAATGCTTTATGATTTCTACCGTCAATTTGGCACTTGACATATCCACATCCCAGTTTTTGTGTATCTCCCCATACTAGTTGAGTGTAATGCCCTGTTGGCATTTGAAATCTGGAAATAGTTTTAATCAAATTATAATAATAATTCAATTTTTAATAAAAAGTACAGTCTTATAGTTTTTGAAATATACAAAGAATCATTGTATTCTATTAAAATTATACCACAAAATCTTTAGTACTTACACATAACGTTTAACATAATTTCTGTTAAATATTTTGACTTCATCGTACCATCTTGTAACGAAATTCGAGACAATTATATCACTTGGTACTGTATTAGTTTCTTGTGCGGCATTTTGGCCAATTTGCATTGATGCTATACAAAACATGAAAGATCAATTCACAATTATTTTAAGCTTGAAAAGAGAAAAATAAGATAAAAAATCAATTTTATGACAGATTAAACTGAAGATTTAAGGATAGTTTTGTTATTCTGATATTTCAAAGCACTATAAACTAGAATTTTCAAGATATATTAATAAAAGAAAATTAGTATAAAAATAATTTTACAAAGTTCTTTCTAAAACTTTGGAAAATATTTTGTTTTATCTTTTAAATCGATTTACAGCTGTTGGACAAAAAAATTGCAAAGAATGCAAATTAATTTTTGGATTGCGCAAAATATTGTTTTAATTTTGCTAAAAAAAATTAAAAATAAATAATATTTTTTAAAACTAATAAATAACAAGACAATATATCATGGATAAGATCAATATATCTTACGGATGTCGCGACATTTATCATGACCGCCAGTACACTGATTTGCCCATCTCTGTGCTATCATTTCTAATTCATTACTCCAAGCCTAATAAATCAGAAAAAAATATATATATAATTCAATTCTACATAATATTAAAATTTAACTATTTAAATAGTTTTTCTTAAAATAATAAAAAGTTGTTGGAAGTCAATGAAGTGTGTGAATTTTTAAGAGAATAAAGACCACATTATGATTATCTAAAAAACGCCTTTTCACTTTTAATCTGCAAAAAAGGCTGCTTCTCATTTGCTGGTATTGCAGTAAATACTGTGGTAGTTAGTGTTATTTGTCTATGTTATTGATTTTAAAAATAATTTTTAATTTAAACCATTTTTAGGTACACTAAAACTAAAAAATAATCTCGTTACGTTTGTTTTTATAAAAATGGCATCCACGGTATTTAGAATTTGTAAAAAAAAACTGTAAATCATACACGAACAATATTGAATATTTTCAGAGAAACTTAAGATAAAAATAGTCATATAAGATATAATTATTTTCTAATCAATTAGCCACTGACTTGTGCCTTTCATTATATTTTTCGTTCAAAGCTTAAAAAAATTAATTAAAATACATTCTTCTCACCAAACTTTTCATTGCTCCAGGTGCAGCAGCAGGCTGAGGACCTGAGTTGCCTCTTTTTTCATTACCTTTTGCTACTTTATTTCGATAATAATTATGTAAGTTGAGGACAGTATTTTTTTCTGCAGCTGTTAATCCAACTTGATAACATCGTCCACATCTACCATTAGGTTGAGCTTAATCAAAATTTACGTGATTATTTTATTACTTATCCTATAGAAATATCTTATCTTAATAGCTGTTTTATTCAGATTCGAATTAACGAACCGGATTAAAAAATGGAGAGTCTTGAAGGAAGCATCCATGTCTGACTACAGAACGATCTGTTCTAAGCTGGGTTTAGTACTCAAGACGGAGGTGTGGTATATATACCTCAAAAACACCAACTGGGATGCCTTCAGGAAAGAAGTTGAGGACAAAATGAAGGAACTCAAGGGATTATATGGCCTTGAAGGAAACTGTAACCCACCCTAGGCTGCTTAAAAAGGTCAAGGACTGTCTGAGTAGGGTGACCATGCGCAACAAAGTTACCCTTTATTGGATACCTGGTCATCAGGGTTATAAAGGTAACGAAAAAGCTTATCAAATTGCTAAGCTGGACATGGACAGGATGTGGAACATGAAGTCGGAGTGCCCTATTGTGCGGGTATTGATGTAATCAGCAGAAAGATAAAGGGAATTCAATTTAACAACCGGTGGTTTAGGGACGCACAGTGGGCCAAAATGCTGTAAAAAGCGCGCATGGACCAAAAAATAATTTTTTTTTTTACCTTATTTTGACATTTTTAGTATCTTAACATATTATATTTTCAGATATGAAAATTGAAAATATAATTTTTTTAATGTAAAACTATTTAATTTACTTGTTAACATTGGTCCTTTTCATCTTTTTTTTCCTTCCCATTTAAAATACATGTAATTTTTGAATAATTTCAAACAGTCTGAACTTAGGAAGGCGAGATTGTGCGGTCAAGTTTGACCGCTCAAAATAAAGATTGATTCATGTAGGTTAAGCTGTCAAAAAATTAGCTGCAACCATCCGCGTGGAACAAAATGGCGTCTTTTGAAAAAATTTCAAATATTTATAAACTCCAATTATTGAAAAACTGTAATTGATTAGTATCATCTATCATATGAATGAAAAATTAATTTATCGTCGTAAAGTGTCTTCCTAATTGGTTTTCGAGGTCGCCGATTAGGAATTTAATGTCAAAATTAAGTTTTGACAGTTGGCAGTTGTCATTTATGATGTCAAAACTTAATCATAGTCGTTTTTTACAGAAATTTTGTCCACCTATTCAGTTTTCGGGGTCGCAGATTACGAATTTGATGTCAAAATTGATTTTTGACAGTTGGCAGCTGTCATTTAAGTTGTCACTTACATTTATTATCAAATTTTTTTATGATAATGATCCTTTGTATATTGTTTTAGAGGTCCCTGATAACAAATTCTGCCATAAATTCATGATTTGAGAGTTGACAGCTGTCATTTGAGCTGATTCATTGTCGATTTATCATGAAAATAACTATTTTATGTGTGGTTTTAACAGACAATTTTGCATAAATGTATGTCAAGTTAGAGATTTAAAAATTATGCGGCCAAAAGTAATAATCGAAATTTTTTGTATTAAAAAAGATTTTTAAATAGGATTTAAGTTACTCGATGTGATTAAAAAAAACTGTAAATATCGCATATTCAAAAACATATACAATTTTGTTTGTTTTATTTATTTATAATTCTACTAATGTGATTTATATACTTACTCAATGACAGATTTCTTACTGCAAAAAGGAAGAAGATTCAAATTTGCCGCGATTGGGGGCGCGTGCATTTTGGCGTTATTTTCTGCAAATTTCATAGAGTGCTTAACCTTTTATGTAAGATGCAAGAGAACGTCTTTGTGTGATTACAAAACATGTCTGAAAAAGGTAATAAACAATTTGAATTATTTAAAGATTGTGCCTAAAAATTAAAACCTAAAATTATTATTATTGTTTTAAGATTTTAGTAGGTTGTTTTTTTACAAAAAGTTCTTCGATTACACAAAAAAGTCCGGTATTATCATATCAGAAATTAAGAATTTTGCTGAAGAAAATAATGCTTCTGTGACGAAAAATACAGCAAAATGGTTTGTCAAAGCAATGAAAGATAACTGGAAAAAATGTAGTCGAAATCGAGCAGTTTTTGAAAATCGATATTCAGATTGGTTGAGCATACAATATTATAACCTAAATCCGCAATCGAACAACTCGGCTGCATCAAGAAAAAGGCGCGTTCCAAAATCATTTGAGTTTTTGAGTGACTCACAGAAAAGACGAAAAACTGAAGGTTTGTAAAAAATTGTCTCATAAATTATAAAATATATTTATTATTAATTAGAATATGCAGTCATAAAAAATAACTAAAATAAATTTAATGCGAATCAAAATATATGTAATGTAATCTGTTACTTATACATTTATAACTTTATTTATAAAATAAAAGTGAGTAATTTTAATGGCATTTCATTTTATGATTTGCGTCAAAAAGAGCCAAGTGCTTTAGTTTTTGCATCAGTTTCGGCACTGAGATCACATGGTGACTCAAAGACTGCTAAAGTTGTCCAAAAAGCGGCAAAATCTCCAGAAAAGGTGGAAACTGCGATCAAGTTATATGAAAAACAAATCGATAATCCAACAGAAATAAGTGTCGATAAAGCACTGGCACTTTATTTGGATATCGATCTTACGAAAAAAAAGTACAACAGATAAAGATTGAACACTTAGGATCAAGGTACATATATACTTGCAAAACAAAATTTATTAAATAAACTTTGACAAAACTGCAACATATTTACTAGTTGTTAGGCATTTTCAAATCTGCATTATCGATAGAGTTCAATAATTTTGGTTTCGGCAATTTTCACCTAATACAAAAATTTTATTCCGATCATTACAACACATTTAATCATTTATTATACAATTAGTATTAGTATATTTAATATTAAACATTTCGAATATTAATAGTCTTAACAAATAATATTTTTCATGCAATACGATTAAATTTTAATTGTTGACAAAAATTATTTAGATTATAATTAAAAATTAAATGTAGACAATTTTTTTTACTTTTAAATTATTAAATTTGTTTAATTAAAAAAAAATATATTAAATTATGTATATATGTGGGGCATTCCACGTCAAAACGACCAACGAAATTCGATGAATTTTCCAGATTACCTTGAAATTATGGGATATCTAAGTACTCATCGAAACATAATTTTTGACCAAGCCACTTTGATTTTTATTGATTCGTTAAGG